>QNUK01000505.1:27500-32500 GCA_013621035.1 Clarias magur | reverse complement strand
GGAACTGACACTGCATCCAGTGGGTGGGATTTGGGCATTGGATTGGAATTGACCCTGGCCGTCCACATGGCTGGCAAGAAATCTACCAATGCAACAACACACCATGTAAATGTAAAATGCAAAATGCTGAAACAAGCAATCAGAGGCAACCCTCATCATTGTTTCTGCACCGTATGTGGTTACTGTCCTGTAACCTTCATCAGTGTCAGGTCCTTACTCAGACATTATATTACATGTATACATGTACACCAATTAGACATAACATTAAAACCATTAACATTATAACCATCTAGGATTTTTTGCCACCACACCAGCTCTGACCCCTCAGCAGAGCATGACTCCATAAGACCTCTGGGGGGAGCTTTGGCGTCTGGTACCAGGATGTCGGCAGAATGTTTGGGAGCACCATGACCTTCACGGATCAGAGTTGCTGCATCCCATGGGCGCCAAAACAGATTGGGATCTGGGAAGTTTGGATTCTGGATGGTGGCCTTGCGCTCTTTTCCTGCTTGGCCCCGTGTGCAATGTGCACTCCTATCTGGAATTTCCTTTGGGATCAACAGCATTAAATAATATTCAGCACAACGTCACTGTCAGAGCACCTAATGTGTTCATATTGAGGGGGGGAACTATTCAGTCTTGGGTATATACAGTACACCATGCATTTGGAACATTTGGAACAGACATACCTCGAAATCACTTTATTTCACTCCTCCTCCAAATGCGCTGCTTCAGTGTCTATGTAAACAAGCTTCTGCTGAGCCACGCCCCTCCAGAGAACAGCAGCGCTGAGCAGCAAGCCAGGGGGAAGGGCTCTTCCTTTATGATGTCACATTAAGAGGAAAATCTACATACGGCTAATACAAAAATGGAAAAAGGACAAAAAGTAGGAAATGTTAATTGTTATCACGTTGAATAGATGATTTTGCATAATAGGTCCCATTTAAAGGTCCCATATTTTACTATTTCTTTAACAAGTTAAAACAGGTCTATTCTGTGTGTCTGTTTATGCTGCAGCTGAATTTTTTTTCATACCACAAACTCCGCTGATGATGCGCTCTTTCAGTGTCTACGTAAATGAGCTAGTGCCAAGCCACGCCTTTCCACAGACCACAGACCTGAGCAACAAGCAGGAAGGAGCCTGTACAGTATCCTTACATGAGGTCATCATAGGGGGGAAATCCATTTGGCCTGTTTAAGACCCATCTGAATGTCTAATATGTCTGAATACCTATTTCTACTCACACTCATTTATTTGACCCTATGATGAAACATTTCTCTCCTGATGGCCGTGGTTCCTTCTGCCCCATCCACAGTTTATGAGGGCTCACTGGATAATATGATGAGGTTGAAAACTAAGGAACTCATATGCTTTGGAGTTCGACTCCAGTTTTGGAAATCCAGTGTCGAATCACAGCGTGAAATTCACAAAGACCTAAACACACCTGCTGAACCTGATCCGGTAAACCGGATTGAATCAGCTGTGTCCAAGCGGAAGGATCACCAAACTCTGCTGGACAGTTGATGATCCCTGGTCTACACAGCCAGAAGATCTTTGCCCAATCGTGCAGCTGTGGAAGATCCTGACCCTTGATTTTCATCAACACAAGTGACCAACGGCCAAAACATTGTATTGGTGCTAAAAGGTTTCTCACCAAGGTGAAAAAAGATCATATAACACAATTTTTCATAATCTCCTGATCCATGCTTCGCCGCCAGTCCATTGCAGGGCACACACATCCACACTCACACTACGGGCAATTTGGGAACGCCAATTAACCTAACCTACATGTCTTCGGACTGTGGGCGGAAACCCACCAAGCACAGGGAGGAACATGCAAACTCCATGCACACAGATACAGGAATCTGGAAGTGACCAGGCGACAGTGCTAACCACTACACCAACGTGCCACCCTCTGAAAAAGTGTATTATTCTAAAATGCAGAATTGTTAAGAATTGCTCTGAAATTGTTAAGAAAATTGTTTGATCGATTCATTTAAAATTAAGGATTTTTTCCCCCCCCAAGATATCTGTAGTGTCCGTAACCATGTCACATTCATGTTGCGATATCCTTAATTTTACCGGAAATGCTTCAATTTAAGCAGCACGTACAGTACTTACTGTAGAAAAGCTGACACCAGTTTTAGTATCAATACTCTACTACTAAAGAAAGATGAGCAAGTTGCATTTTAAAGTATCACTGTGTGAAGCACGACAGTATAACGCTGAAAAATGGCCATTTTTGCGGCAGATCGGCCACGTCCATGTTGCATAAAGTGCAGAAGTAGCTTCTTAGGCACACACGTTTTCTGTATTATATGAAGAACATATAAATAAATAAATAAATAAATAAATAAATAAATAACAGCACCAATACTGTGTTTTGGCTGCAACTTCAGGGACCAGCTGGGCGAATGGAATCTTTGTTGCAGGTCCAGATATTTGGAGCATCGGTGTCGAAGCTGTTCTGGTGGTACTGTATGTTGTAGCACAACACCTCACTATGTTTGTTCATCCGTCCGTCTTTGGTGCAGCCTTTATCCTAGACGGCGGTGGATTTGGGTGCTAGCTGGGAAACAAAGTGAGTGGGAAATAAAATGCGGATGCGTTGCCGCTCTAGAGCACGGCGCAAGACGAACTCTACTGTATAGTCCATGTGCAAGCTGGAGTAACCGCTCATCCTACTGGCTTGTTTTGTCTTCAGCAGAAATGCAAGGAAACCGGAGAAGACCAAGCATACAGGAAAAA
This sequence comes from Clarias magur, assembly GCA_013621035.1. Classification (NCBI taxonomy): domain Eukaryota; kingdom Metazoa; phylum Chordata; class Actinopteri; order Siluriformes; family Clariidae; genus Clarias; species Clarias magur. Next base: position 29,751 of record QNUK01000505.1, on the reverse strand, counting down.
CAAACAGGTTAATATTAGCACAGTTTATATCCTACCCTGGCAAGCCGAATTTCTCTTAAACCACATGTTTCACCTTTATCTCCTCGGCTCAATCCTTTAGTCTCCGCATCGGCATTTCCTTTGGATGAAAAAAGACACGAGCTGTACATTTCATTCCGACATTTCAGAGCCTTCTCGGCTTCTTTCGCGCTCTTGTTTATTGCGTTCTTTCGAGTCTCGTGTGCTGCCGCAAGCTCGGCAAGCGGCGCGTCTTTAATCTTTAATCGCAATACTTTTTTTGGATTCCCTGATTCCTGATTCCGTTCTAAAAATGAAAAAAAAAAAAAGAAAAAGATTGAAAGATTGCCCGGATTTATTCACCTCATCTGAATTCAGCTCCTCAAACCATTTAACACAATGTTCCAGTCTGACTCACAAATGTCACATCATCGCACAAATGCCTGCCATTCCGCACACTGAACACACCAACCGGCTCGCCTGTGTGCCATTAACTGCACTTACTCACTCCAGAACCGGGTACACTTTTGCTCATGAATGTAGTAAAGATCATAAATCTTGGACGCGATCGAAAGCTTAGACGTACAGATCGTCACGTTTTATTTATTTTTTTCCTTCCTGTTTTTTTTTTTTTTTTCCGAATGCAATCTATTTTACTTCCCGAGCCGTCACACGCGCTGACGGGAAAATAATCAAGTTAATCGGTACAACGCTTTAGACACACAAAGTACTGATTACAGTTTAAATGTAAGTCCCAAAATAGAGCTCATCCTCCTCTAGCAGCTGCTTCAGCACCATGAGCTCGTGAGCAAGTTCGAGAATTATCAAGAGACATGTTGCATAAAAAAATAAATAAATAAATAAATAATAATAATAACAATAATAATAATAAGTTGTAATTGTTCGGATACAAAAATAAAAGTGCAGACGAAGCTCCTCTTGCTTAATGGGATTCGTATAAAGTAAATGTTTTAGCAATCTGCTAATGAAAGCTTTTTTTAAAGCATTAGCACTCTTTCCTATCTATATTCATTCATTCATTCCTTCATTCATTCATCAGACGACTTTGTCCAGTTTATATCCGGGATTGTACGTCATTAAATAACGTTTTCCTCCGTCTGTCTCCACACACCTCAGCAACAGGAACTCAACTTCTCACATCCTTACACTTTAACCTCTCAGAGCTTTCGGATCGTGACCTTATCACAACGCTGAACTTCTGTCCTGCACAACAGATGGCTGAGGGGTAACGACAGCGCTCTCATCAAGTGAAGCGTTCCACTTACTCCAGACGACTGAGAACTGAGACAGAGGCTGATTGTATTATATACAGGAGGCACACATGCGTGGGTCATTCATTCATTTATTCATCCATTCATGTGTTGAAACGTCCTTACATGGATCCATTCATCCGTTCATCTATCCATTCCCTGATCCATTCATCCGTTCCTTCCATCATACATCTAAACATTCATCCAACCATCCACGTATACACTTGTATGTTCATTCATTCATTCATTCATTCATTCATTCATTCATTCATGTGTTCATTAAGCCACCCAACAATTTGTTCATTTATTCTCTTGTTTTCTTGATAAACCATCCATCCATTCATGCATGCCCCCATGCTTTAACAGGCCCATGCAATGATTACTTCATTCACCCATTCATTTATCCAATCATGTGTCCATTTATCTATAAATCCACCCAGCAAACCATACATCTATCCATGCCTCCATCTATCCATGCATCGGTGGTTCTATTCAACATGTTAATTCATTCATCCACCTTTCCCTCCACCCAATGATTCATTCATTCATTCATTCATTCATTCGCTCATTCATGTGTTCAAGCAATGAATTTGATTGTAGATTAGATAAACCGTACTTCCTACAATGTAGCCATCTGTCCATCCATGCATCAATGGGTCCATTCAACAAGTCATTAATTCATTCATTTATTCACTCTTCCACCCATCCAACAATCCATTCATTCGTTCATTCATTCATCCGCTTATCTATGAATCCACAAAGTAATTCATGTATTTATTTATTTGCTTGTAGATTAGATAAACCATCCTACATCCTACCACGTATCCATCCGTCCATCCATGCATCAATGGGTCCATTCAATATGTCATTGATTAATTCATCCATTCATCCACCCTTCCACTTATCCAACAATTTATTCATTCATTCACCCATCCATGCACGTTTTTTATACATCCTTCCATTCATTCATTAATCCATTTACT
>QNUK01000505.1:0-22500 GCA_013621035.1 Clarias magur | reverse complement strand
AAAGAAATAAATAATAAACCAAAATGAATTGAAACAAAATAACACCCTAGTCTGACGGGTGGAGGTGTTACAATGTGTTATTTGCTTCAATTAACGTTTAGTCATTGTCTTTCTTTCATTTAAGCTATTTATATTTCATATAGGTATCTTTTTGTGCAGGACATTATGTGTTTCTGTATTTTATGTGTATATAAAATCTGTTATAGACTATATTATGTAATATATGATTATATTTATTACTGTGTTCTTGTGGCTTTTTGTCAAAGTAAATAGAATTTAGCAATTTAGATACTAAAGCTGAGGTCTTACATTCTGCATTAAGCAGCCTCTTGGTTCCAGTGACCTTCAATAGTCTTTCTTAATGAATGGTTGCCAGTAACTGATGTCCTAAATTGTACTTGTAGTATACTACCAAAATAGCACTCCAGTGAGATTAGTGTGTCTGTGACCCCAGCATTTATCTGTAAATTCAGGAAATGCACCATGTGATGCTCTGTGATGGACTGGAGTCCCATCAAGGATGGGCACTGCATGGCACTCAGTGTTCCTGTTATTTACGCTTTCATTTGAAATGCAAGTACATACTGTTCTCCAGCATTAACAGTATACGTAAACAAACTAATTTCTCTATTGTCCAAAGTAATTTACTTGCACAAACAAAGCATGAGGTATGTCAGAGATTTGGAGGTGAACATGCAACTAAACATATGAACAGTACCAGGAGTGGGGTTTGAACCCACGAGGACATCTGTCCATTGGATCTTAAGTCCAACGCCTTAACCACTCGGCCATCCTGGTCACGTGGGGGACACTTATTTATCTTAGTCCTCCAAAAAAAGAACTGAACACTGTGGGAATATACTCTGCATGTATGTGACATGCGCCCACCACAAGGCATCCTGTAACCACATTCACATACTAAATATTTCCTATGGACAAGTTCATAAAGCCAGTCCAACTAACATTATGTTTTCGGGAGGTGTGGGGAACCAGAACACTGGGAGAACTAACAAATCTCCAGCCAGGCCTATGCAGTCGTGGCCAAAAGTTTTGAGAATGACACAAATATTAGTTTTCACAAAGTTTGCTACTAAAACTGCTTTTAGATCTTTGTTTCAGTTGTTTCTGTGATGTACTGAAATATAATTACGAGCACTTCATACGTTTCAAAGGCTTTTATCGACAATTACATGACATTTATGCAAAGAGTCAGTATTTGCAGTGTTGGCTCTTCTTTTTCAGGACCTCTGCAATTCGACTGGGCTGCTCTCAATCAACTTCTGGGCCAAATCCTGACTGATAGCAACCCATTCTTTCATAATCCCCGAGCCACTTAGTTATGACTTTTGCCTTATGGCACGGTGCTCCGTCATGCTGGAAAATGCATTGTTCTTCACCAAACTGTTGTTGGATTGTTGGAAGAAGTTGCTGTTGGAGGGTGTTTTGGTACCATTCTTTATTCATGGCTGTGTTTTTGGGCAAAATTGTGAGTGAGCCCACTCCCTTGGATGAGACGCAACCCCACACATTAATGGTCTCAGGATGCTTTACTGTTGGCATGACACAGGACTGCTGGTAGCGTCACCTTTTCTTCTCCGGACAAGCCTTTTTCCAGATGCCCCAAACAATCGGAAAGAGGCTTCACCCGAGAATATGACTTTGCCCCAGTCCTCAGCAGTCCATTCGCCATACTTTTTGCAGAAGATCAATCTGTCCCTGATGTTTTTTTTGGAGAGAAGTGGCTTCTTTGCTGCCCTTCTTGACACCAGACTATCTTCCAAAAGTCTTGGCCTCACTGTGCGTGCAGATGCGCTCATACCTGCCTGCTGCCATTCCTGAGCAGCTCTGCACTGGTGGCACTCCGATCCCGCAGCTGAATCCTCTTTAGGAGACGATCCTGGTCCTTGCTGGACTTTCTTGGACACCCTGAAGCCTTCTTAACAAGAATTGAACCTCTTTCTTTGAAGTTCTTGATGATCCTTTAAATTGTTGATTTAGGTGCAATCTTAGTAGCCACAATATTCTTGCCTGTGAAGCCATTTTTATGCAACGCAATGATGGCTGCACGCGTTTCTTTGCAGGTCACCATGGTTAACAATGAAAAAACAATCATTTCAAGCATCACCCTCCTTTTAACATGTCAAGTCTGCCATTCTAACCCAATCAGCCTGACATAATGATCTCCAGCCTTGTGCTCGTCAACATTCTCACCTGAGTTAACAAGACGATTACTGAAATGATCTCAGCAGGTCCTTTAATGACAGCAATGAAATGCAGTGGAACGTTTTTGTTGGGGGGGGGCGGATTAAGTTCTTCTTGGCAAAGAAGGACTATACAATTCAAAAAGACTACTACAGAAAAACCAGGATGGCCGAGTGGTTAAGGTGTTGGACTTAAGATCCAATAGCCAGATGTCTGCGTGGGTTCGAACCCCACTCCTGGTATAGGATAAGCATTCTTTGAATTGGTTAAGCTGGGACTTCTATTATGCTCTGCAATTATGGTTTTTTAAATGGAGGGCAAGAACATCACAGCTGGCCCATATTAATGTTGTGGTAAGAGCAGTGGAGTTCTCCTTTGCAAGTTTAGCAAAGCACTTTCCGAATTAACAGCGTAGACCATTGGTGGATGCCCAAGAAGCCAACCCATCATTTTCTTGGAGGGGTGATATGGCAAGGGAATGCAGCATAATTGAACAAAATCAATAGACAAGAATTAATACAATCTCTAAAGAAAGAGATTTTTTGGTTTTTGGTTTCTAGTGCTGGTTCTACTAAAGCAGCCAATAAAAGAATGACTCTATTAGAGCACGGCACTTTTGTCGATCCTGCTCTTATTCTTAGTTGTACTTAGTTGATTGCTTTTATCACTGAATTTATAAAAAGGATAAAGTTGTTGTATACAGATATTTTACACACATGAATGTTGCCAAATGGGATTTCTGGTCATGCAAGATATTTCACTGCATAATTCTGTCACTGCATGATTTTTGTGATCATTTGGATGTAAATGCTCATGTTTGACCCAAACTTTGTTACAAGCCTGGTCTGTTCTGATACATTAAAATTTGTTTATATTAATATGCAAATCATGGAAATGAATGAAATTAACAAAAATCTTAGTTTTAATTATGTCAATTAACCCTTAAGTTTCCTTTCCTTTATTACTGATAATAAAAAAAAAAACGTGTTGAAGTTTCTCACAGTGCCATATGAACCTCTTTAGAAACTCTCTGAAAAGATTTGGAGGAAGAATAGACTAAAAACAGGACCTTTGAAGAACCTGTGCAACAATTTTGGAATATGAAACACAGTCAGTTCAGCACCATGGACAGAGACTCGCCATTTGAAGATTCAAAAAACGCATTTTGAAATGTTCCATCCGCCTATAATTTTTTTTTTTTTTTTTAAGGTGATGAAATTGTTACAATTCCACATTAGTAAGCTACAGGCTATGGAAATGAATCTCGTTAGCATGTTGGATATAACAATATCATCAACAGCAGTAGATCCCCAACTTTTGTTCCTTTTCCTACACATTTGTGTGCTTTCCCTGCTCTAATACAACAATTTTACTCAGGATAATTGCTGTTTATTTCAATATGGTGTGTGAAAGCAAATTTAAAATGTACTTAGATAGAAAAATTAATTTAAAAACTGCTTCTTTTTTTTTTTTTTGCTGCTTTGTTTTTCATCTCAAAGCATGGTTCTTGACTCTGAACGTGTGCTGATTAATTTTCTATATCAGTTCTACAATACTTCTGATAATCAAAGATCCATGGCAAACTCTTCACATACTCCAAGATTAAAGACTAATGATAAACTGATTACATATTCAAGTGTAACGTTTTTAACCAAAACACAATGTATATACAGGGAGAATTTCCATGAACTGACAATTATTTAACATTAATGTAAATAACATTAAACTTCAGTGCAGCTCACATTTTATATTATATAAGATTATCAAAAAGAAAAAAAATAATATAATAGTAATATAATATTATGAAAGAAAAATAATTTTAGGGTGGTAACTACATCGTTCAAACAAATGTGTTACTCCATAATTGCTAGGAGTTTTCTCTAGAAAGTTTTCTCAGTGTGCCGGAGCCATGATCAGACTGTCTGCTTAACGTCTAAAACGTTGAACTTTTAAAGAACTCCTTTAATGCCACAAACACGTGGAAATGACTTGGAGCGAGGTCAGGACTGTATGCGAGATGCGGCAATAACTCCCAGCCAAGTTCCTGTAACGCGCAAGATTTTCAAGGATCATGGGAATATTCATGGGGACAACTGCAGTGGGCTCTGAGCCACCTCCGCCAGGATTGTCATTCACGGCTGTGCGAGCTTTGAAACTTTCGCACCATTCAATTGTTTTACTGCAACTAAGAGTCTGATCAATGTACTGTGCTGGAAATGTTCTGTAAATGTCAATGGGTTTTACACCAGAAATTTCATTACAAGTCCTAGCTTGACTTGAACTTCCCTTGTACATTGTTTTTTTTTATTTATTTTTTTTATTACTGTATATTCAATACAATTTTCATGTCAGTGCTCTTTGGGTTTAAGTATATTTACAAAAACAATCAAGGTCATGGTTTTGAGAATTCTACTTTTATTTAGTTATTATCTATTCGAATCTCTTGTATGATTGGATTCCAGTTTAGTCCAACAGATTAGAATAATCACATAAGGGATGTGTGAAAGAGAGCGAGAGTGAGAGAGAGAGAATAGAGACAGAATAAAAAACAGCCCCTTTCTACTACATACTACATAATATATAAAACAAATAGCTCTACTGCAGCAGGTTGGACTGCAGGTCATTAAACAAATTGAAAAATGTGGTGCATTTGTAGCTCTCCCGCGTTCCCCCTCCCCATTGAGATGAACTGCGCTTCAACTTCCAGAGTGCGCACCAAGCTGAGAAGACACAGTGAGCTCTTCCAGTGCTGCAGAGCGCACGTGGGGGTGTCAAGTGCCCTATAATACCTGCAGGGCATCCAGCACAACGAGCGGCAGAATCCAGAGTGGTACTGCTTTAGAAAAAAAAAAAGCATGAATCTACTGTACACCGATCGGCTATAACATTAACGCTGCATGATGACATTAACACTGATTAACAATTATATTCCAGTCAACCGGTGGCTCATTTATGCCTGTGGTGAACAAAGACCTGCTTGTCTGGTCTGATCTGACGGAAAAGCCAATGTAGCACAAATTGCTGACAAAAAGGTCAATGCTGGCTATGACGGAAAGGTATCAGAACACTCTGCACATCACAGCTTGCTGTGTAGGATGAAGAGTTCAAGGTTGGTGATCTAAATACCCTAGATCTCCATCTGATCGATCAGGTCTGAGTCTTGGATGCCTGGCGTTACAACTCACAGCACTCAAATGATCTGCTAGTCAAATGACAGACAACACAGTACACCTTCAGAGGTCTTGCGGACTAAGAACTGACTCGAGGGCTTTTGGTGGCTACTTGGGAATTTGGCAAGCGACTTAATATTGGGCTTAATGTTTCAAGGTTTTAATGTTATGGTTGATCGGTATATATTCTATACATACAAGACATACTCAAGGTTGTTGGTTAAAAAAAATAAATGAATGCCAAGATCTACTGTAAGATGTCAACCAAACTCGAGGATTATGTATTTTGCACTTGAAAAAAAAAAAAGAGAAAAGAAAAAGGAAAAAAAAAAAAAATCAACTCAAATCAATAGCTGGTGAACTGTTTCCATGGCAAAAAAAAAAAAAGATTATTTCAAGCCTTCGGCGCAGCCAGCAGGAGCCTTGCACAGCTTTAGAAGAGCTAGTCGAGGCTCTCAGCCGAAAAAGATGGCCACTCCTTGATAACTTAACAAGACCTCCTCAACAACAAACAAAGGGCCTGTTGCAAAATTACACTAACCTCTTAAGCTCTTGTTTGAGGACATGACATTTTGTCCCCGACTAGCTTACGAGTAAATCCGTGTATGATCCTCATATTGAGGTATCATTCTTTTGAGAAACTTATTCCTGTTTGAAGAAGTTCATACTGTAGTGAAGTCAGGTGCTAATAAACAGAAACACTAAGGGGAAGATACAGTACAAGGGACGCAACAACAGAGCTCGAGTCTCGGTAGGGTAAAAGAAGAGCACATCTGAAACTAAGCACTCCAGAGAATTTATCCGTCCTGGTTAAGATTGTGTGATGCCCCGGATGGCTAGTGCGTATGCTTTAATGTTTCCCAGCATTGTTTTTTTTTCTTTCAGCTCAATCGGTTTGCAAATGTCTTCAATGGAGCGCTTCAATTAGGGCCCGAGTGGGCTGGATTGCCATGGTGATGAGCCTGTGAGGCAGACGGCGAAGGATGCTCGAAGCACAGGGCAGCACAACGCTGTATTGACAGAGCCCTTGGGGGTGGATGGCCTCTCAACATACCATCAACCCCCACTCTCATTAAAGAAAAGAAGAAGGGGGGGGGGTGCATTCGATGGAGCATCGGCTGCTGTGCTCGCTCCACCCCCACATGTAAGAGAATGTCAATGTCATACAACAAGATATATATGAGTCATATGAATCATTCGGCTTTCTCTATAGGTGGACGTTTGAACGTAGGCCGTATGGTGGATAGCAGCTATTTAGAGGTTGTAGAGTGGATTAGGAACAACACAACAACAGATATGGAAGCCGTGCATGCACGATGCGGATTTGAGTAAGAGTAATACGAACCAGGGAAGATTCTCACTCAGCCAGAGAACTTTCCTACAGTAAAGGCGAACACATGCTTCTTCTCCAAGAGCCAGTATTCAAACTGCTTCTCATGCAACATTGATTACCACAATTGGCTAGGGTCACTATGATTGACAGGGGGGAACAGAGTTTACAGGTCAATTTCACTGGACCCTGGCCACTTATGGATGTGGTATCTTTGGGGTTTGGGGAAAAAACTAATTAGAAAAGAAATCAACAAAATGATGTCAAAAATCTAATTATAAAATTGGGCTGATTAATCGTGAAAATGCAAATATGAATAAAAAGTGTAAAAAAACAAGAAACAAGTTTAAAGTTAAAAAGATTTAGTGTAATAGATTTGGAGAGTCAATTATAGTTTATTATTATTATTAATAATAGTAATAATAATAATAATAATAATAATAATAATAATAATAATAATAATAATAATAATAATAAGTTAAAAATTAAGGTGAACAGGTTACAGCGTACTTAAAGCAGAAAACCCTGTAACAAATCAAAAATAAAAACACAAAGACATTAAACCGAAAAGGAAAAGATATAGGAACATCATATGTTTCTTTCTGATTAGCTAGAGCGCCCTGTGTCCAATCAGAAACGAGTATGTGATGCCTACTCTTTTTTTTTTTTTTTTTTTCTATTCTTTTTTTCTATTCAAGTTAATGTTGTTGTATTATGGAAGAGGCCTAGGGCCATAAAATGTATGTGAGTTCTGAAGTTAATTGCAGAATTCTTTAATTGCAGATTATTTATTTATTTTTGTTCAAAATCCTTTTGGAGAAAAAAAAAAATAGTTTTTTTTTTATTTTATTTTTTTTCTCATTATTCTGATTGATATCAGAGTTCATATTTTCATTTCAGGATTTTCACTTTTTTTCTCAGAATTTTGATTTCAACCTCAGAATTTTGGACTTTATCTTAGAATTTTGACTTTTCTCCCTCAAAGGTCTGACATTTTTCTCAGAATTCTTTAATTTCAGAATAATAATTTTTTTCTTAACATTCTGACTTTAATCTCAAAAAGTTTTAATCAGAGATTAAATTCTGAATTCTGAGGGAGAAAAACATCACAAACGAATTCTCAGAATTCTCGAATTCAATATATCAGAATTCTGATTTTTGGACTTCTCAGAATTTTAACTTTTTCCTTCAGAAGTCTGACTTTTCATGTCAGAATTTTTACTTTTATATATATAATTTTTTACATTTTCTTTTTTTTTAGAATTTAAATCTGCAAAGTTTTTTCATCTGAGATTAAAGTCAGCATTCTGAGAAGAAAAATTCAGGAATTCTGCAGTTAAATGCGACGTTAAAGGTTTTTTTTTTTTAATGTTTTTTTTTTAATCAGTGATATTCATAGCCTGTTAAATATTTATTGTTGGTTAGTTGTTGTTATTATAAGCTATGCTCATCTTAACTCACAACTTATGAGGTATTCAATGATGTACAGTACCAAAAATGCTAAACCTGATGATTTTGGTACATTTAGATCTGAGTACATATTCTGAGAAAATTCTAGAAGAGCGATGTCAAAAACCTGCTCTTAAGCCATGTTCCTAGAATTAAAAAGGCTAAGCGGAGGGTGTCGTGAGGATGACCTATAAGAGTACAGAACACCCCGTGCTATGTTTCTGTGGAACAGAAACCCTTAGTCTTTTAAAATAAATATACAGTCAGTCGTACTAAAGAAAAAAAAAATCACTAGTGCAAATATCATCCATCCCGAAAGCCGCAAACATCACGTCACATAGTGTTCAAACCCGACACTTCCAGACTGCAATCCCTCACCATCTGCAGTCGGCGTAATTTGTCTGTTTCATTTTGTTCCATTTTGTTTTTGACAAGCGCATTCAGAGGCTGTCTGGCGCCGAGGCGAGCTTGTTGGAGGAGGACGACTTTACAGAAAAGCTCTTTTTTTGCTGTAATTACAGGCTGTCTGTGTGGAGAGCGCAGCCACAGGAGTGACACATGTCACTCTGTTTTGTTGGAGAGGCAGAAAATTAGTTTGACACTTGAGGTCCGCGTTAAAAAAAGAAAAGAATAAATAAATAAATAAGCGCGTGGAGGACAGGTATAGAAATGAGTATAGGGATTATATCAAGTGAGAGTATGGGATTTGATACTCCAGCTCTTAGGGGGAAGGTTAGATTAAGATGGTGAGCTGATCAAATATAATCATTAGCCTTGGGCTCGTATGTATTAATAGCAGCTTGTATCAGAGTGTTGCTCAAATCTCTGATCTGATCCGATCGGTGATTGGGTTTCTATAACAGCAGCGCTGACAGTAACGCAGCTGCACATTAAAGCTCTCGTTTGATTACATTAATATGTTTCTATGGTAACGGCTCATTCACTGGCTGAATGCTCCACCTAGTCTAAGACTTTAAATAGATTTTTTTCAAAATGCACTCTCATTTAAGGGTATAATCATTGAGACAGTGAAGATTTCTATAAGTACTGTAGAAGTTTGTTTATCAGTTATGGAAGGAGTCTCCAGTGCGAGTAAAAGAAAATCTTTCTCTCAAGATAAGATTTATTTCTGCTTTTTTGTATAATTAACTTAAAGAAAGGGGGGGAAAAAACACAACCGTTGATGAAATGATGATTATCTTTGCTGGAATGCAAAAGACTTTTACAGACATTAAATAAATGGACAAAAAAAAGAATAGTTTCATTCATTAATAATAGATTTGTAAGTGTTGGCTAATTGCTGAGGTGTAAGAGAAATTAAAACCTTTAAGGGCTGTATTGGAAAATAAGAAATTTTGTCTTAGTAAGTGAAGAAATCATAAAACTAGAGAAACAAAATATAACATTAGTAGGCGTATATCTTGACACATTTTACTATGTTTAAGGTGAAATTCTTAAAACAACCAAAATTATGAACAACAACAACAACAACAACAAAACGAAAATCTATGTTAAAAAATATTATACACTAAAAAATGCTGGGTTGTTTTGATTACCCAAACGCTGGGTTGCATCTGTTGGGTCATTTTTCTGGGTTATTTACAGTGAATTGGGTACTTTTTGTTTAACCCAGCTAGCTGGGTTGGAGTTTGTTAGCTAGTAACAGCTAACGTCACAGACAAGACCGCCCCTCCCCCGAAGTTCACCGGTGTATTCAGTGGCTGTGTCAGCTTTGTGTCTGTTTTTTGGTCTTCCTCCTCACGCATTTAAGAGGAAATGTAAACCGTGCCAGTGGTTTCACTCCAATAAAAGGAAAATTGCAGTAGATACAATTCACTTAAAATTAGGATTAAAAATAACAAATAAAAATAGCAATTTAAATGTAAAAAATAAAAATCATGACTAGTGACTAATATGACCCAATGGTACCAACAAAAACTGCCCTGGCAGCCTGCTTGGGCTCAGGATTGCTGACCAGGTTTGTTGGTCCTGATATTATCTTACATCATCTTTCATATTCACATGGACGAGATCATCTCTGAGAGTGTTTAAATGCGCTGAAAGCAACAGGTAGCACGAGTAAAACTAATGCCAGCTGGGAGCTCTAAAAGCAACACAGCGAAGCTGAAATGGCTGGCTGGCGCCAAGCTGAGATGATGCCGAATGGATACACTAACGCTCTCTCAGAGCGCTCTGTGAAAACTCACACCGCTCGCACATTCCTTTTGGGCAAACAAGAGCAAAGGGACGTCAACTTTTGGAGCTTTTTTTTTTTTTTTTTTGCTTGGGATTTAATGCTCTTGGCCTTGGACCTTATTCTGACTTGACTCTAAGCATTAATCAGCATGCCTCAAACACTGCTCCTATTGGCCACCTCACACTCCTGAACCCCATGCTTTAATCAGACAGTTTATATGAGAGTTTATATGCTAATTATAATATAAGCATCTCTGACATCTCTGTAATCTTTCATAAACAGCATATACCCACGTCTTGGCCATCTACTACACAATGACCTAGAGAAATAACTCCAGGTAATAATCTGTGCATCCCTTGCATGTCTTATCTCGTTATTTAAGAAGGAACTACAGGAAATGTATTGTTTTTCCATGTTACACCAAATTAAGTCCCGGCCCAATCTAAAGGACAGAAAAAAAGATTGCCATGGTGAATGATTTGAAAGTTTTTACATACATATTAGGGGCACGTACCCTTGTCACAAGGGTGATTCTGAAAGGTCATGCAAATCAATTCAAAAATTGATTGGAAAATATAGATAGAGCCAAAGGTTACATCTGCCAATACACTGTGTGATCACAATAAGTGCATGATGTAAATATACTCCTCAGAATGAACTGATATGAGCAGCAGTGAATTATTTGGTTGCCCACTGCAGTCGTTCCATGAACATTCAGAGTGGAGCGCCTGAGCCTTGAAACTCGACGTCGCCAAATTGCTTAATGGACGCATATCTGTATGTGGGAACTGTACACACTGTAGACATGTATTTCCACATGTCTGGGTCATTAAGGGAGTTCCTGGGAGGCCAGCGTTTCAGACATGAATCATGGCTCCAGCGTACTGAGGACACTTTCTACCTTGATGGTGTCCAAGCACTAGTGAAACACTGGGATAAGTGCATTAGTGTGGCAGGGGATTGTCTAGAGAAATAAAGAGAGCTTTTCACCCACATAACTGTCAAATGTCCCGGTTTGACTTGAACGCCCGTCATATTTTCAGGTCAATATAATTATACACTCTGGGCTTTCAAGGATAAACAGAGAGAAGAGAAACAAACGAAAACAAAAAGCCGATAAAAGTTTTAAATAAAAATGTATAAATAATACAAGCGAATAAATAAATAGATAAACACACACACACACACACACACACACACACACACACATATATATATATATATATATATATAAGAAAACATCAATGCTTTATATTTAGTGTATATAAGTCTTCCTTATGTATTTAATCCTTCTTTTTTATTTTTTATTTTATATATACATAACAATTTCGGATACCATTGTCCCAAATATGTTTTGGAAAACTGACGCAAAAAGGTCTGTTTTGTTCTCTAAACTGGTCCTCCATCATCATCATCATCATCATCATCAGCATCCTCAGTCTGCTTCAGCGCTACCCTAACTCAGCTGTATCCTCCAAATCCCTTCGTGTTAGCACACGTACTTACATAAGCCTGTTTCTGAGTGTTTGTGTGTGATCCCCCGCTCGCATTAGCATGCCGAATCCACTGCGCACTCATTCGCTCCCAATTAGCTCTGAACCCCGTCTGCCAAAATCCCAAAAAAGCGTGTCGGAATTTCTCCCAGCAATCTTGCGTCTCTTTGATGTGGCTCAGGCCTTGTTTATTCTGATAACAGCACACGGTGGGGATAAAACCGAGCCAATTACTCCCTCATGTTCTGCTTTATGTATCTTGGCCTGAAAAGCGCAACGGATCGACGGGAGACTCGGGGCTCTACGTGGGTGAACGCTGGGAGCAGACCTTCATTAACCTCCGGCTGGAGTGCAGGGGGGAGCGCTGCCAGGGCACACGGCCGCGGCGGCCACAAGCCAAGCCTGCTCTGGCTTTTGGGCTTCGCTCCAGCTCTCGGTAGTTGGTGAAAAGCGATGAATCACATCGGGAATCACGGTTTATGTCAGATTTGACCTTCACTGATAGAGACATGATCCAAGCGATGGCCAGAGTCACTTCTGGGGCTCGGCTCTAATGCTATAGAGAGGACATGAATACAAATCTGTACATATTATTCTCAAATCTACAGCTCTAAAGTACTCGATGGTCAAGAGTTCTTTGGTTCTCAGGGAACTATCTGTATCTGAACGTGCATTTAAACCCAAAGTGTGAATGATGCAAACCAGATTTTATTTCATTGAATACAAACATGGAACTGGTGTGTGCAGTCCGGAACTGAAATGTCTTAACACCACTTAAGCTCATAATTGGTCACACCTAGAGATCTTCACGATTCTTAAGGCCAGGCTCACAAGCTGCGTTCCAGTTCATCCCAAAGCTGTTCCATGGGCGCTGAGGTCAAGTTCTTTCACACAGAACTCATCAAACCATGACTTTACAGTCCTTGCTTTGTGCACTGTTGAGTCAAAGTTCAAAGCACAGGATTGACCAAGACGTCTTGGTGCGCTGAAGCATTAAGATTTGCCCTTCACTGGGGATGAGCGGGTCCGATTAATTGCAACATATGAATCCAATAATCAACCAAATGGACAAGGGGCGTTCGAGCCAAATCAGGACTTTTCATTGCGCAGAGCGACAAAACACAGTTGAGCCGAGTCTCTATAGTGTGCAAGTGGTGTTGGTGAATGATGGTGTGCACAGTTCCCAAAGATAAATGCATCTCTTCTGCGGGTCGATTTTCAAGGATCAGATGTTCCACTTACCTCGGCCGGGATCGTCATTCACGGACGTACAGCCTTCTTTAAAACGTTTGCACCATTCAAATGTCTTACTGCGGCTAAGAGTAACATGGTTGTCCTCTGTTTGAATTCTTCTGTAAATTCTGCAAATCACTTTTACACTTTCATCCTCCAGGAATTTCATCACAACTCCGGGTTTGACTCGAACACCTCTACATTTATGAGCATGCACTTTTGGTTTCAATGTTTTATCCGTTTCACCCCAAACAACTAAGAACAAAAAGGGGGAAAAAAATGCCTTGTGTGTGCTCTTTCTCCTGAGATTGCACCAGTCTACAAGCAGCTGGGTATGCCCTATGCACTGTGCACCGACACACACTCACACACACTAAATAAAACACCTGACTTCATCCCAAATGCCCTGCTACTATTAGAACCCACCACCACCACCACCATCACATCACCCATCCCCATCCCACCCACCACCCCCTTATCCCCTTCATCTCACTCCTTATAGTCCTAATGACGCACGATGAGCCGATCCTAAACGGTTCGACGAGCTGTGTGCAGTAGGGTTCGAGCAAAGGCTGGCTGTTTTTGGCACTTCCCTGTCCACCATTCTGCACAGCCGAGCTCTCTGCATGTCTTCCCGAGCCTCAGCGCCAAATCTCTCATAGCTACAATTTCCATGGCAACTTTGACCAAGTCATTACTGCAGCATTTGTTCCATATTGTGAGTACAGGTCTGAGATAAAATGCACCAGAGACTGGTACATATCAACTGACAGGAGGACGCTAGATCGGAGATTAGGGATGAAAAGTACTGCAGAAAAGGCGGGTTAAAAGGAATAAAATGATCCGTGTGTGTGGGGGTGCATACTTCTGCAGAAATCTGGAACGGAGTGTACCTTTTTTTTTTCCGTGTCAAAATTGTACACTAAGAATATTCTGACAGCATGGGGTGTGTGTGCGTGCGTGTGTATGCGTATGCGTGCTGGAAATCTGTCGATCCTGCTCATCTGAAAAACAAAATAATTAAAGAAAAGAAATCATTCTTTCAGAATTCTAAATCATGCCACTATCAGCACGCTGAGTGTCAGGAAAAAAATGTTCCTCCATTTCTAAATATAACCCTGTTGTACCGTATCAAAAGAGCTCAGACACATGTAGGATGTAGGACAGCTACATCTTTCTTTTTTCTATCTTTTTTTTTTTTTTTTTACAGCACAAAAATAGACACAGTGATCGTATCACTATGAAAGTATGATTGCAAGATTCTCCCGGGATCCTGGAAGAGCCTCTGTTCTCCGACCAAATCAAATAGCTGTAGGATGTCATGCTTTATAGACGACACTGACATGAAGATTAATAATAACAGTACGCTGATATAATGTGTGACTGGCGGCTAAATCTGTAAATCTGTAGTAACTGTAGTGTATTCAGGTGAATAGAAATAGACTGAACAAAATAGTCGATACAGTACAGTCAGAGTGATATGTGTAATCTTTCACAGGGACGGTCGTTTAAATTTGTTTACAGGATGTGAAACTAAGTGGGCTAAGATCGTAACCGAATTAGCGGCTAACAAAGTGAATTGCCGATTAGCTTGTGACGTCTCCATGTTTTTCATCGCTGAATTGAAATCCTCCGACATGTACAGTAAGCACATCCAGTGTTTACTGGAGTGAAGGGAACAGGAGCACAATGGCACTGCCTTGATGACCAAAAACCTCTAAAGTGTTGAAGTTCACTTTTAACTAGGCCCAAAATTACGCTCCTGGCAAAGCTGACCCTTGCCTGACATGGGAGCAAATCAGTTAGCAGCATTGTTGGCTCACTGGTTATTACAATATATAATTCAAACATTATAATGAAGTCACCTCTCTATAAATTAGTTAGCTAGTTAAGTAACTAGCTAGTGCTTGAGATAAACGCCTCATGCGGGTGCCCGGTCAAGCAAGTGAAAAACCATGAGGTTTTCAAACTATTTTCTGTATTAAAAAGCTGGCTAAGATTCGATTATTTTAAACAATTATATGCTGTATCCCTTACTTGTTGACCAATGAGCTGCTGTGTTCCTGGCTTCTTGTCTAACCAAATTCCTGTTTGTTGGCCCAACAGGGACAACTTGGTGGTAGTGGGACTTGAACCTGGGACCTTCCGAACCATAGTCCAATGCCTTAACCACTGAGCTACCCCTGAACCACAAACTGACCCCCCAATCACAGCCTGTGGTTCTGACTTGTTCACCAATCAGAGGCTGTAGTTCTGAATTGTTGACCAGTTGGAGGCTGTGGTTCTGACTTGTTCACCAATCGGAGGCTGTTGTTCTGACTTGTTGACCAATTGGAGGCTGTGGTTCTGACTTGACCAATCGGAGGCTGTTGTTCTGACTTGTTGACCAATCTGAGGCTGTTGTTCTGACTTGTTGACCAATCTGAGGCTATTGTTCTGACTTGTGGACCAGAGGCTGTGGTTCTATCTTGTTCACCAATCGGACGCTGTTGTTCTGACTTTTTAACCAATCAGAGGCTGTAGTTCTGAATTGTTGACCAGTCGGAGGCTGTTGTTCTGACTTGTTGACCAATCAGAGGCTGTGGTTCTGACTTGTGGACCAGAGGCTGTGGTTCTGACTTGTTCATCAGTCGGAGGCTGTTGTTCTGACTTGTTGACCAATCTGAGACTATTGTTCTGACTTGTGGACCAGAGGCTGTGGTTCTGACTTGTTCACCAATTGGAGGCTGTTGTTCTGACTTGTTCACCAATCGGAGGCTGTTGTTCTGACTTGTTCACCAATCGGAGGCTGTTGTTCTGACTTGTTGACCAATCTGAGGCTATTGTTCTGACTTGTGGACCAGAGGCTGTGGTTCTATCTTGTTCACCAATCGGACGCTGTTGTTCTGACTTTTTAACCAATCAGAGGCTGTAGTTCTGAATTGTTGACCAGTCGGAGGCTGTTGTTCTGACTTGTTGACCAATCAGAGGCTGTGGTTCTGACTTGTGGACCAGAGGCTGTGGTTCTGACTTGTTCACCAGTCGGAGGCTGTTGTTCTGACTTGTTGACCAATCTGAGACTATTGTTCTGACTTGTGGACCAGAGGCTGTGGTTCTGACTTGTTCACCAATTGGAGGCTGTTGTTCTGACTTGTTCACCAATCGGAGGCTGTTGTTCTGACTTGTTCACCAATCGGAGGCTGTTGTTCTGACTTGTTGACCAATCTGAGGCTATTGTTCTGACTTGTGGACCAGAGGCTGTGGTTCTGACTTGTTGACCAATCGGAGGCTGTGGTTCTGACTTGTTGACCAATCGGAGGCTGTGGTTCTGACTTGTTTACCAATCACAGGCTGTGGTTCTGACTTGTTCACCAATCAGAGGCTGTTGTGCTGATTGGTTGACCAATCAGAGGCTGTGATTCTAACCTTTTATTGTAAAATAAAAATTATATAATTTTTATACAAATGTATTTCTAATTAACTACAATAACATTGTATTTTAAAGCTCTTACTGTCCTTATAATTTTTTTTTTATAAATCTTTAAAAAAAAAAAAATTTGGTGGAAAAGAGATATCCACTGGATATGGGATTTTTTGCATTAGCATTAATGTTCAGTAAAAAGTATTTTTGAATGACGTACTAATCAGCACACGACTAAACAACCTGAAGCTAAGTAAAAAAAAAAAAAAAAAAAAAGCGATTGTGTAATTGCATGATTCATAATCCAAACAGTCAATGTTTTTTTTAATATATATATATATTCTTAAATATTTGTAGCTTCAATAATCAATAGAAACAGTAATTTGACTATCAATATGGTCAGTAATCGCAGTCCAAGATTCAAAGAGAATTCTTTTGTAACACCTTCTCTGAAGCACATATTCACAACTTGGTAAGTATCATGTTTTATAATCATCCAGTTTCACTATTCATTATAATGGCACATGCTGCAAGAGGGTTAAAATGGCCATGCTCAAGACTTTTGGGAGAGGAATACTAATATCACTGTTTTCAGGAATCATCAGAGAGTAGAGTCCAGTTTGACTTTTGTTCAGAGTGTGTGTTCCACTCCACTGTGAGGCATCATGAGCAGGGGTTTCAAAGCGATCCTGGTTCTTGGCTGGTTTTGGCGGGAGCATGTTTTAGCCTTCACCGGACAGCGATGGCACAAGAGCCTACTGTGTCTCTGTCTCGGTAGTGAAATGGATTGGATTTGATGGATATTAGGTGTGTGTGATGTTGACGCAGATCTTAGTAACTGAGCCACACAGAGTCTGTCTGGTTATCATGAAGATGTCAGCACACTCAGAACCCATATTCACTGCTTTGATATCAATATAACTTCAAACCTTTTTTTTTTTTTTTTGTTAATGGGATTGGTACCTCATGTGTGGCTGGTGTTAGTGAAAGCACCCTGGGAAAGTACTCTTCTCAGGCTCTCGGTTTGAACAGGATGGAGTGGGAAAGGACTTCACACCAGACCTGTGTGGAGAGCTTTTACCGAGAACTCTCGACACTACACACAAACACACACACACACACACTCTCACCCATACACACACCTGTCGTCTGTGTGCGCACCCACGCGCTGCACCGCACTTCATCTGTCAGCTCTCGAGGCGACATGCTGTCAATCAATCAGCCGTTTCTTTACAGTACGAGAACATTAGGACTGCTCATACCAGCAATAATAAAGGTCCAAGTGATATGACTGCTGTTCCAAGACCTTTCCAAACATGTAATTTGATTCCGGGGCCAAAAATAGAGATGGGAGAGGTAGGAATATAATCATTTAGGTTGGCTTGGCATTTGGCATTTGTGGAATTAGAGGTACTTTCAACCGCTGTGCTGATTGAAACGTAATTAGAATTAAAATGGTAAAAAAAAAAACCGAGAGCGTTCTCGTTTGTTTTGCTCTCTTTTTTTTCCCCCTTCCTCGGTTTCTGAAACTCGGGTTAGCTCGGGCATGATGGATGTCGCGCGCAGAACGCAAAGAAGCGAAGAAGGAACTGGGAAATGGCAAATGAATAAAAGATCACAGCGTTCATGTTCTAGTATTCAGCGACGCTCTAATGAGCTCGTCAAGCCCCGATAAAAGCGACACGTTTTTCTCACAAGAAGCACCAGACGTAAGACCTTCACGTCTCGACACGCTCTTTCCAACAGCTGAAAAAAAAAAGAAGAAGAAAAAAAAAAAAAAAGAAATCACGTTTAAATACCTGACGGGTTATTATAAACATGCTGGATGTCTCCGGCTCGGAACGCATTAGCGGCGCGCGGATCCTACGAGGCTTTAAGGGCAGTAATTAGCAGGGCTAATCTCTGCTGTAATTTTTCAATTAGACGTTTTAACTCCATTTGGAGCGGGCGGAGCGGCACACCTGTTCCTGTAATTCGCTGTTCGGCGGAATGAGGGAGAGACACTCAGGGAAATGCATCGGTGGAATCATGTTATACAGTACAGTGATATCATTATACCGAGGTAACATTGTACTTTCGATTTTTTTTTTAAGCTTAAAATTTGACAGTTTCTCTTCAAACCTCTCTTAAACTTTGCTTTCAAGACAATCGTCAATGCTAATCAAAGAAAATCAACGACACTTACCAAACAAATTTCGCTTTCGATGAAATTGCCACGACATGCTCCGCCCCTTACTCTGGTACGGAACACATTTGCATACTGGAACATGATTGGCTCTGATGTTTTGTGACACTGTAACACCGACTGTGATGAGGTCATGCTCGCAAAACATCGCTACACAGTAGCCTCTAGCATAGATTAAGCATGCTAGCTCCTTTTATTACTTTTATGTCGTCCTGCACCATCATGAGCTGCTCAGCAGAAGAGTAAAGATTTTCGTTAAGCGAGGGAGATTTTATATTTTAAGGTAAATACGCCAACTTATTTTGGCATATATTATAGCCAAATTTCTTCACGTTTAAATGATTATTTCGCTACTACTGCAACTACTACTACTTGTTCTTTAGAATAAAAGCTTAGCTAAACTTGCTTTCTATCATAAGTGTAATTACGTTAGCATGTTAGCCAAGTTAGCACTTAGCACGGTCTGACTTAATTCTTTGCATACATTTTTCAGAATGATAAAAACCCACATGGTTAAACAGGCTTCTTCAGCTCAGTTCGGATCAGCTTTCCTGTCTAAGAACCTTCCATACTGCGCATATAAAGATCCTCAGGGTGCCGCCCTGCTCGCTAATGAAAGTCAATGATATGCGTTATCAGGGATCGTACAAAGCGCCATGAGTAACCATGGAAACTTTGCTTGTCTATCACGAAGCTCATGAAGGCTTCGTGTCTTTCCTGCCAGAAAGCAGGAAAAAGAAAAAAGGACACCAAAAAGAAAAGCGAGGGACACAGGGTTCCTTCTTCTGAAGCAACGATAATGTGCGTGTTAGTGTGCGACTGCTAACGCTACCTCTGCCTGGTCTCATTAGAGCAAAACTAATCTCATTTGCTGGTCATCTTTAGAGCGGGGCGCTTTAGTGGATGTCAAGGAGGAGAGAAAGGAGAACAAGAAAAGGGGTAAAGGGTCTACATGCAATCAGGGCTCATTTCCAGCTTGGGGAAATGGTAAGGGACACCAGGGAGTACGGCGTTCCCTGTGCGTCTCGCAACCTTGTGCACTTTCCCTGATGAAGCATTGCCCAGTTCAGGATGCAGTCAAGGATCTGATGGATTAATGATTTTAACTATGCTTAATTAGCTGTTAGATTTACAACCAGCAATTGAGGCTTTTGACCCAAAGTCAAATGGGTACTTGTGCATGAAGGTGTCAAATATTTACAGAAGACCTTAAGCTCAGTATGATGAGGAGACTCTTAGACACAGTCAAACCAACATTTTACATCTGTGAATGATGATCCCGGCCGAGGTGGCTCGGAGCTGATCCCTGACAGATAACTTGTCGCAAACTTCCAGAAGAGACGCATCTGTCCGTGGGAACTGTACTGTACACACAATCATGACCAACACCGCATGCACATTACAGTTATAGGAACTGGACTGGGAGTTATCGCCACATCCTTAGTTAGTACAGTCCTGACCTCGCTTCAAGCCATTTCCAGATGTCGATCATGGCTCCGGTGTACTGAGACAACTTTCTACCTTGATGATGTCCAAGCACTAGTGAAACGCCGGAATAAGTACATTAGTGTAGCAGGGGATTATATAGAAAAATAAAGGGGTTTTTTTTTTTTTTTTTTTTTACTCCTCATTGCTGTGTTCTGTTATTTTGCGCAATCAAAAGTCCCGGTTTGACTTGAACGCACCTTGTATGTTTCTACACCAGTAAGGTTCATTTTGCAAATGATCGGTGTAAATGTATGGACGCTGACCGCAGCTGCAAATCAAAACCCTTTATAGGATTCTATCACTCTAATATTTTGTTATTGTTGCTATGGTAACAGTTAGTTCACAGGGACTTGTGTAGCAAATGTTCAGTATGATTGAATGAAAAGTATATTATTTTTTTAAAAACATGTAGGATCAGCTATATGATGCATACAGTATTATGTTTTAAATTCTGTAAGATATTTATGGAAGGAGTCTCCGGTGTTGGGACGCTTTCCGCCATCTTTTCAGTAACATCTTTCTTGCCTTCTTAGAAAGAGAGAAAAAGAGACTGGTGAGGAAACTAATGCTGCTATAAAATGCAGGTGATGGCAAAAGTATTGACATCCCAGGTAGCGATGGGATTCATCGAGTCTCAGCCATCGGCATGAATGGAGCCATTTCGACTTTGATCCCTTCGTCTCGGCGAAAAGGAGCCGTTTGTTTTGCGGCCCGTTAAAAATAAAACCTGTTGTGTTTCTCTGCGAGACAAACATTCTTACATCGACCCCTCCTGATGTTGATGCTCTGGAGCCTTTAAAACGAGATGCTGAGCTGACGTGGGTCGTCATGGAAACAATGGACATAATGCAGCAATCATCCGGAAAGCTAAACGAGTTAAAAAAAAAAAATAAAAAAAAAAGATTTAATGAATGAACAAAGCGTGTTTAATATGACGTAAACCTGCAAGACCTCGCCAAAACAAATCAGCATCTGGGTGATATATTTATTTATTTATTTTTTTAACAGAAATGTGGAAATTACTAAAGAGGAGACATGGATAGAGGTCAAGGTCTGGTTCTTCTTTGAAGAATGGGATGCTGAAAGCGGGACAGGATTATTACGCCCGGATTTATTCCTTGGTGCTCTCCGTGTCTCTTGCTTCTTCTCAGCGCCATTCATCATGAGAGACTCCATGCTCTCCATCTCTGCTCTGAGAAGCACTCCGATTCGGTCCAGAAAGGAGATGTGATAGATGATGGTTATACTCAGATATATGAACCGAAGCTGTGCAGGAAACCTCTGAGGTTATGGATTTTTTTTTTTTTAAACCTTTTATTACTCGTAAGCTTAGGTCAGATGTATTTATAAACCTCACCCAGCGGCTAAATATCCTGGCAGATAAATATTTGCATTTTTCTCCCTTCCACAATACTGATATATGAAGATGTGAATGAGACAGATGAGAAATGAGACCTTTTTGTTCTCTGACGGATTCCAGGTTTGCGCTGAAAGGTCTCGGGAGAAAAAGCTGCAGTGAAATTGTGTTTGACATGAGCAAACAGCGGCGACGCTGGGGCAGCGGTCAATCTATTACCTCAGCGGGAAGTTTTCTCCACATGCGCACACAAATAAAAATGAAAACTCGCATACAAAAGGCGGACAAATCCGTAGGGGTCACGTGAAATTTACACAGTTTTCCGCTCTGCTAAAATGTACTTTGATCGGCCGTGACTTGTTTCAGGACGTTTCCTCCTGAGGCTGAAGATTCAGAGGAATATCTGTGTGTTTTGGACCATTTACCATTCTTAATAATAAATAAATAAATAAATAAATAATTACTGAACTTTACTAAGAAAATTCTAGCAGCAGCACAAAATATTTAGAAAAAAATATTTAGAGTAATACATTTCAGTTTCAATAAATGGCACACGGATCGTTAAGCTAATATATTTAAATACTGTAAATATATAAATTGTTTAAATTAGTTATTTAAAAAAAACTACCAAATTGTACATCAGCTCTGATAAAGGAGGCGTGGCCTTTATACGCATCAGGTAAGCTAAACTAAATGGCTCTTGTGTCTGTTAAACCTGCTATAGGAGGCGTGGCCATTGTGACTGCCAGACAGTGAAGGAGGCGTGGCATTTGTCTCTGTTATACCTACTGATGGAGGTGTGGCCTTTGTTTCTGTTAGAACTACAGAAGGAGGCGTGGCCTTTGTTTCTGCCACTGACTTTAAAGGAGGCGTGGCCTTTGTCTCTGTCAGACCTACTGAAGGAGGCGTGGCCTTTGTCTCTGTCATACCTACTGAAGGAGGCGTGGCCTTTGTCTCTGTTATACCTACTGAAGGAGGCGTGGCCTTTGTCTCTGT
>QNUK01000504.1:365000-493923 GCA_013621035.1 Clarias magur | reverse complement strand
GCAAGTGCTTTGCAAGATGAGCAAAATGTTCTAATTTTAACTTGATAAACAAGTAAATGCCGATAGATGCTGAAATACGAGTAATGTGTATACTACTCTGTCTGCCGCGTAGCATGTGATCACAACTGAGCACATGGTTCATTTCTCACTCACAAACCTGCAGCAAGAGAGAGAAATTGTCTTCCTTGCTCGTTCTCGGCCCGCATTCCTCACTTGTATAGCCAACATCTGTGTGCCTATATACTAGTATAGCATTGTGACCATGTGTGTGCATGTAAAGCATTTTATTTGTGTGTCCAAGTGTAGTAACTGTTTTTTAGTAACTGTATTGCAACTATGGCCCCCTTGAATAAAAAGGGCAGTGCGAGTGATAAATCGGTTTAATGTCAATGCAGTGTCACATTTCCATGAAATCCTCAAAAGGAGACTAAAGCAAGTGTCATTAGATAGGTTTCTTGTTAAAGTCACACAAAAAAAGAAAAAGATTCCAGTGAGCCAACAGACAGAAGTTATTCCGTTAGTGATTGTGAAAATCGTTCTACACAATAAGTCCCCTTCTCCTCCTTTCCTGTCTCATGTCTCCTTCCATGATTCAAAAGTGCAGATTAATTTTTTTTTCATTTAACCTTATATTTTGTAATAATCATGTTTATATGAATATTTTTGGGTGGTGAATTAATCATGAGTTTGCATACAGTTTTGCGTATGGGAAAATTAACTTTTCATATAGGAGTATTTTGAATTACAAGCACATTTGCAGAATGAATTATGCTCGAAATCCAAGGTTTAATTGTATAGCACTATTGATAATAATGGTCATTGTCTCAAAGTAGCTCACCCAAAATATATTTAAAAAAATAAGTTTAAAAGATCTGAGGAAATATTGGCGAGATAAGAAATATAATGTCACTGCATCATGCAGAAAAATGAGTTCATATTATTGTCACCTCTAGGTTAGATCACTGTAACACTTTACTTTCTGAATTTTCAACTGTGTGCATAAACAAGCTACAGTCAGAATGCAGCAGTCCTCACTAGAACCTGAACCCACACATCACCCCTATGTTATCCATACTGCACTGGCTCCCAGTGAAATATTCACGTTTTTTTTTTTTTATTTAACAAAGGCCAAAACATTTGGAATAGCCTTTGATTACTGTTTGAGCCATTTATTTAGCCATGCATTTTGTGAATAGATTTGTTGTAGGTAAATTTGCAAATTTGGGGTGCATGGGATTTCCCAGGAAGCCCTCATGTCTGTGTTTCCTTCTGGCTCTCCCTTGCTGTCATAGTTAGTCCCTGCTTGTACTCTGCACACATTCTCAGCAGCAGCCAAAGGTCTCCACGTGACCAGAAGTGGGTCAGACAGGGTCAGAGGGGTCAAAAAGGGTGGAAACTCATGAACGCCATGTGCAGCTTGACACAGAGAGAGAGAGAGAGATAGAGAGAGAGAGTAGTAATCA
Source organism: Clarias magur (assembly GCA_013621035.1). Taxonomy (NCBI): domain Eukaryota; kingdom Metazoa; phylum Chordata; class Actinopteri; order Siluriformes; family Clariidae; genus Clarias; species Clarias magur. The sequence continues at coordinate 492,460 of QNUK01000504.1, read as the reverse complement.
GTCACTTCTCTATCCTACTTTATCACAAATAGGCTTGGTTAATAAATCTATTTTAATCCTAAATTAAAACTCAGAAACTGTGTCTGAGTCCCAAAAGAGTTCATTTGGGGGTCTGAAAGCAAAGCTTCACCCTCATATATACAGGGTGGGCCATTTATATGGATACACCTTAATAAAATGGGAATGGTTGGTGATATTAACGTCCTCTTTGTGGCACATTAGTATATGTGAGGGGGCAAACTTTTCAAGATGGGTGGTGACCATGGTGGCCATTTTGAAGTCGGCCATCTTGGATCCAACTTTTGTTTTTTCAATAGGAAGAGGGTCGTGTGACGCATCAAACTTATTGGGAATTTCACAAGAAAAACAATGGTGTGCTTTATTCTTTCATGAGTTATTTACAAGTTTCTGACCACTTATAAAATATGTTCAATGTGCTGCCCATTGTGATGGATTGTCAATGCAACCCTCTTCTCCCATTCTTCACACACTGATAGGAACACCGCGGGAGAAATGCCAGCACAGGTTTCCAGTATCCGTAGTTTCAGGTGCTGCACATCTCGTATCTTCACACCATAGACAATTGCCTTCAGATGTCCCCAAAGATAAAAGTCTAAGGGGGTCAGATCGGGAGACCTTGGGGGCCATTCAACTGGCCGACGACGACCAATCCACTTTTCAGGAAACTGTTCATCTAGGAATGCTCGGACCGGACACCCATAATGTGGTGGTGTACCATCTTGCTGGAAAAACTCAGGGAACGTGCCAGCTTCAGTGCATAAAGAAGGAAACACATCATCATGTAGCAATTTGAAATATCCAGTGGCCTTGAGGTTTCCATTGATGAAAAATGGCCCCACTATCTTTGTACCCCATATACCACACCATACCATCACTTTTTTTGTTCCAACAGTCTTGGAGGGATCTATCCAATGTGGGTTAGTGTCAGACCAATAGCGGTGGTTTTGTTTGTTAACTTCACCATTCACATAAAAGTTTGCCTTATCACTGAACAAAATCTTCTGCGTGAACTGAGGGTCCTGTTCCAATTTTTGTTTTGCCCATTCTGCAAATTGTGTGCGTCGATCTGGGTCATCCTCGTTGAGATCCTGCAGTAGCTGGAGTTTGTAAGGGTGCCATTTGTGAGTAGCTAATATCCACTGAAGGGATGTTCGACACTCATGACATGTGGCGTGTGCTACGCTGTGGGCTCTTGCTGAATGAAGCTAGGACAGCCACTGATGTTTGTTCATTAGTGACAGTTTTCATGCGTCCACATTTTGGCAAATCCAACACTGAACCAGTTTCACGAAACTTGGCAAGCAGTTTGCTAACTGTAGCATGGGAGATGGGTGGTCTCGTAGGGTGTCTTGCATTGAAATCTGCTGCGATGACCCGGTTACTGCGTTCATCAGATATCAACACCATTTTGATCCGCTCATCACGTGTTAACGTCTTCGACATGTCAATGGCTGTGAACAAAGAGAAACTTGTAAATAACTCATGGAAGAATAAAGTTACGTTAAAACCAAGCACACCATTGTTTTTCTTGTGAAATTCCCAATAAGCTTGATGTGTCACATGACCCTCTTCCTATTGAAAAAACAAAAGTTGGATCCAAGATGGCCGACTTCAAAATGGCCACCATGGTCACCACCCATCTTGAAAAGTTTGCCCCCCTCACATATACTAATGTGCCACAAACAGGACATTAATATCACCAACCATTCCCATTTTATTAAGGTGTATCCATATAAATGGCCCACCCTGTATTTTTATAATACAAGGTACTGACAAGCAGCCTGCATCCTACGGTCGACCTAGGTGCGGCGGATGATAAAACATACCAGTTCACTCACATCTTCTGGTTCAAGTGAGGTCTCTGGCTGCTATATTCAAGCTTGTTTATGCACATAGTGAAACATAGACACAGTAACGCCTTTTCCAAAATGATCAGATGACTGCTTTTACGGTTCTTGACACAGCTGTTTCATCCTAACATCACAACATCACTTACTAAAATTGAACTACTCAATAACCTTCACCATACAGAAAACATCTCATCCAGCAACAGTGGAGCTAACACATATATACACATGTGGACAAAATTGTTGGTACCCTTCGGTCAATGAAAGAAAAACTCACAATGGTCACATAAAAAACTTTAATCTAACAAAAGTAATAATGTAAAAAGAATTCTATGAATGTTAACCAATGAAAGTCAGACATTGCTTTTCAACCATGCTTCAACAGAATTATTTAAAAAAATAAACTCATGGAACAGGCCTGGACAAAAATGATGGTACCCCTAGAAAATACTGAAAATAATGTGACCAAAGGGACATGTTAATTCAAGATGTGTCCACTAATTAGCATCACATGTGTCTACAATCTTGTAATCAGTCAGTGGGCCTATATATAGGGCTCCAGGTAGTCACTGTGTTGTTTGGTGACATGGTATGTACCACACTTAACATGAACCAGAGGAAGCGAAGGAAAGAGTTGTCTCAGGAGATTCAAAAGAAAATTATAGACAAGCATGTTAAAGGTAAAGGCTATAAGACCATTTCCAAGCAGCTAGATGTTCCTATGACTACAGTTGCACATATTATTCAGAAATTTAAGATCCATGGGACTGTAGCCAACCTCCCTGGACGTGGTCGCAGGAGGAAAATTCATGACAAATCAAAGAGACGGATAATCCCAATGGTAACAAGAGAGCCCAGAAAAACTTCTAAAGAGATCCAAGGTCAACTTCATTCTCAAGGAACATCAGTGTCCAATCGCACCATCTGTCGTTGTTTGAGCCAAAGTGGACTACATGGGAGACGACCAAGGAGGGGACACCATTGTTGAAAACAAATCAGAAAAAAGCCAGACTGGAATATGCCAAACTACATGTTGACAAGCCACAAAGCTTCTGGGAGAATGTCCTATGGACAGATGAGACAGAAATGGAACTTGTTGCCAAGGCACATCAGCTCTATGTTCACAGATGGAAAATTGAAGCATTTCAAGAAAAGAATACTGTCCCTACTGTGAAACATGGAGGAGGCTCTGTTATGTTCTGGGGCTGCTTTGCTGCAACTGGCACAGGGTGTCTTGAATCTGTGCAGGGTACAATGAAATCTCAAGACTATCAAGGGATTCTAGAGAGAAATGTGCTGGCCAGTGTCAGAAAGCTGGGTCTCCGTCTCAGGTCATGGGTCTTGCAACAGGACAATGACCCAAAACACCCAAGAATGGCTAAGAGGAAAACATTGGACTATTCTAAAGTGGCCTTCTATGAGCCCTGACCTCTATCCTATTGAGCATCTTTGGAAGGAGCTGAAACATGCGGTCTGGAAAAGGCACCCTTCAAACCGGAAACAACTGGAGCAGCTTGCTCATGAGGAGTGGGCCAAAATACCTGCAGAGAGGTGCAAAAGTCTCATTGACAGTTACAGGAATCGTTTGATTGCAGTGATTGCCTCAAAAGGTTGTACAACAAACTATTAAGTTAGGGCTACCATCATTTTTGTCCAGGCCTGTTCCATGAGTTAATTTTTTTAAATAATTCTGTTGAAGCATGGTTGAAAAGCAATGTCTGACTTTCATTGGTTAACATTCATAGAATTCTTATTTATTATTACTTTTGTCAGATCAAAGTTATTTCTGTGACCATTGTGAGTTTTTCTTTCATTGACCGAAGGGTACCAACAATTTTGTCCACGTGTGTAACCTACAGTGTGACGTCACCTCCGCAAGCTCTACCACAGTAAAACAAATTAATGCACTAGACAAAGTTTCAGTAGGTGTTTAATAAACAACATTCTGTAGACCTTGCAGGAATTTGGGATTGAGAAAAAAAATAAGGTGTTCCCAGACAGTAAGAAAAACAGAGATCCTGTGTGCGTGCACTGGTGTGTGTTTCAAAAAGTTGGAGTTTTGTCCCACTGTGAGGAGATGTTAGAAACGTTGAGAGCTTAAGGCATTTGTGGAGAAAGCATCAAATTTAGAAATGTATTTCTAAATTTGACATTAAAGTAAAGAAGATTGAATTAAGGAATAACCACTGAATTTAAGAGAGCACTCATGGTTTAAGTAACTGCACCAGCAGTTTCCTACAGCCTGCGAAGATGTGCAACAATGAGAATGAGAGAACATGCAGCAGATGGCTAATGTAAAATACACTACATAGCACATTTAAAACGTACATAATTTTTATGTAAATGTGCTATTCCCTACAGTCTTCATGACCACCGTGTGTGTTTGTGTTTGTGTAGAAGTTGGAGGAACAGGACAAGAAAGCAGTGAATGTAAAGGAGCAGTTGCAGAGGGAGCATCGCTATCTAAAACGTCGCCTCGAGCAACTCTCATTGCAGCGCATTCGCACTGACAGCATGGGCTCCACTATCTCTACTGACTCAGAGCAGGGTACACACACACACACACACACACACACACACACACACACGGCTTGCTAACCCACATACACGGCTTGCAAACTTATACACAACTTCTTTGGACCAAAATTGTCTTGTCCTACAAAATTAAGGAATGAATGTATCTAAACATACTGTGTACAATGGTTTTACTGACCACAAGAGGGTACTCTTGCATACATACATCACTATATATACAATTGGGACAGTTAAGGAGCTGTGTGTGTGTGTGTGTGTGTGTGTGTGTAGAGGTGGACATTGAAGGAATGGAGTTCACCCCCGGCGATGGAGATAGCGACGGAGTCAGCGACCCTGAGGATCACTACAGCCCATGCAGCTTTTAATCAACGCACCTTTGTCCATATTTCCTGCATTCTTAGACAGGAAGTGGACATTTTAGCACTTCCTGTTTTTTTCTGTACTTCCTGTTTTCTATATACATCTGTGAAGAACAGTTTGTGATCCGATCATCTGGCTCTGACCCATCTCCAGATCTAGACCAATTGATCGAGTGACCTTGTGATCCAGTGTGTATTTGAGACGCTGCCATCATAAAATGGGCTGGATCCATGACCACACCTTTGTGAGATAAACGAAGTAGCATTTAGCACACTACGACTCACGCATTTCTCACACTAAACAAACAAAAGCAAAAAAAAAAATGCTAGAACGATGATCATAATAATAATAATTATTATTATTATCGTTATTAAATCAGTAATAATAATGATTACTATTCACTGTGTGGATTAGTAGTGGGACAGCTAGAAAAAATATTCAACACCACATTAGTCAGCAAGAGGTGGGGCTTAAGATACATTTCCTCAGCCAATGGCAAGCTTGATCATGTGACATTGTCAAAAACATTCCTTTTTTTTTTTTTTTTTAAACTTAATAGTTGGCATGAAATTACAGCATGTAATATAGTTAAGAGCTAGACTGCTAACGACTAAGCACAGGTAACTAATGTCGCTAGCTAACAATCCCTATTCCTGTGATAGCATATTATTGACATTGTGATTGGCTGATCAAATTTAACATTAGTTCCGCCCCACTGACAAAAAACATATGCACAATAAGTGTGTCCTGGCTCCCGGGCCAATCAGGATCCAGCCTTTTTTTTTCTCAGTAGCAATGTGATGTAGCAATAATGACGCTGTGTGTGTGTATAATTCACTAACACACTCACACACTTGATGCAGCTTGTATACACACACACACTCCTCACGCACTCCTCAAATAGTGATGCATCAGAGCCGGATGCTTTCAAAGAGCATGCAGCTACAACACAAGGGTGTTAATTTGCAGTATTCATCATGAACACACACACATTTCTCTCCCTTTATCGTTAGCATGCATTGTCCCAAAACCTTTGTTAAAAAAAGGATAAATCCCATAACCCCGTTTATACTGGTGTAGTGGGCGTGGCCTACTCTTTGACGTCGTACTTACAGTTTATATAGTGATCTAAGATACAATTCTAGCTAGCAATTTATCTAGATGTGCCTAGTTCACCTAGATTTTTTGTTATTTTAGCCAGCTAGTTGTAGCAGTATGGTCACTATGACACCATCGTGATGGCCACGCCCCTGCACTTGCTGGGCGAATTAAAAAATATATATATAAACAACAATGTATATTAATTGAAGTGTATAAAAATGTTTAGGTCACTGATCGTGACTTTAGTTCTATATTTCTGTCAGAGTTTTTCTATTCTATTTTCCTAAAATGCAAAAGACCAAAAAAAAAAAATAAATATATGAATATAAATATAAATACGTAAATGTAATTATACACAAGAGGCTGATCGCCATCATCTATCTGTGCCTTGGTCATGTCCCAGCCCTCTCCCTACTCTCTACTATCTACTCAGGACTTCTTCCCCAGTGACACATGAAGGACGTGGCCTGGGTGTCTAATAATCCAAGCTGTAGACTTTAGGGGAAACCCACATCCCACTTCCTGTTGACTTTGCCTTACCCCCTGACCCCATTACGCTCTCTCCTCAGGTCCACTTTTTTGACAAGACGCTCACTATCCCCCCCTCAAACAAACAGGGCCTATCTGGGGCATGTTTCAATCCTTCATGTAGGCTGAACTCTAATCACTCACTTTGGTGGTCAGGTCTCATTTCTCTCTCTATTGATTTCTACTTGAGCCCTACTCAGGTCTCCTTCCTGTATCCAATTGATCACAGGCTACTTCCTCAGAAGGAACTAAGTAAGGATATGCAGCTGGGGTATGTCCCAAATCAACGCAAGGATTCTTTAGCGTGCCTCCTTGTCCTCGACCCTTTCATACTCACTACTGTGGTTAAGACCTTTACTCTGCAAAGAAAGACACTGGGAGAAGCTCGATCATGGCAGCTCAGACTCTTCGTCCCTTCTTTCACCTTCTCCTAGTGCACTTTCTGGTAGTAGTAGTAGAGTGTCAACTTCTGCCTAGGGGGAGCGCAGGTGCGCGCACAAACAAACACACACACCTCGCATAGAACGCTAGTGTAGGTGGTGCTTCATTGATGTCCAACCATTGCCCTAATAGAGGCCAATCATTGTATTTATTTGCATTTTCATGATCAAAGTAGGACCCATTGATGTAATCAGGAGAGGGTATTTTGTATGATAATGGGACAGGGGCAGCTACAAAATGCAGCCAATAGTGACCAGGATAATACGCGTGAGACAGATAGACAGAGAGTGAGTGACACAGAAACACAGATAAATAGAGATTGAGACAGTCCTAAAACATTCCTATAGTCTCAATAAGGCCCATAAAAGACTTCCATCCTCATCTCACTGCAGTTTTGCTTTCCTTATTAACCTTTAGTTTCATTCATGTATATCTTCCTTCAGCCTCTCAACGCAACAAGAAGGTTCTGTGCCAGAGACCTTTTTATACAGGATGTGTAATATACATTCAAATTTATTTTTGTGTTTATCACACACACACACACACACACAGAGGTGCTTGTGTACTGAACAGTGTAATATACTCAAATAAACCTGATTTTATAAATGTATGTGTCAGGGTGTTATTATTTATTGTGTTCAAGTGCCACCTGCTGTCACTCTGAATTTTTATTTTACTGTTATTTTTCTTTTATTTATGACTGGAGTTGGGTAGAGTAGCCAAAAAAATTACTCAAGTAATTCAAAATATTACTCAAGTAGAAATAAAGTATTTGGTGTAAAGACTACTCAAGTACTGAGTAACTGTTTCATTTGCAATGTTTTAGAAATTATAATAATTATATATTTGTGTGTGTGTCTGTTTTAGCAGATAGAGAATGCCTGGGTGACATTTTTTTGGGATGCATAAAAATATACGTGTTAAACATGTGATTAATTCTGTGCTGAAATATATATCTATGTATTCATAGACCATTGAAGTAACATTAAAACAACAAACAATAAAAAAGCATTCTAAACTCACCACAAGAACCTCAAGTACACTAACCGCAAGATCCCACTAGTAGTAGCATGAAACTTTTTAAGCATATGTAGGATGGATTCATAGGTAGGATGAATGAATAGAAGACTGGCTGAAGACCTGAATGGTCAAACAGAGTCATGTCATCATTGTTGCTGCGTCTGATTGGTAAAACAGTCAGGCGTTAGCTCCACCGGCTGCATGTGTAGAATAAATGGTTAGAAAAGTAACGAGTCGAGAGTAGCAGAATGCAGTAAAGTAAGAGTAGCGTTTATTCTAAATGTAACTCGTTACTACCCACCGTCATGGTGGGCCTGATCTCTGACAGCAGTGAGACGACCTGCCTGGAGGAGATTAGGAATTCGGAAAACTGGTGCCACAGGAACAACCTGCTCCTGAACATCAGCACGACAAAGGAGCTGATATTGGACTTCAGTACAAAGCAGGAGAGGAACTACCAGACCTCCGTGACCAATGAGAGCGCAGTGGAGAGAGCGTACAGCTTTCGATACCTCTGTGTTCACGCAGGACTTGTCATGGTCCTGTCACATCAACACCATGGTGAAAAAGCCCCGGCAGCATCCGAGAGACTTTAGACTGCCCTTTAAGGTGCTTAGGAACTTTTACTCCTGCACCATAGAGGACATCCTAACGGGAATCATCGCAACCTGGTTCGGGAACTGCACCATGCAGGACAGACAAGCTCTTCAGAGGGTGGTCGATCAGCTGAGCGCATCATCCACACCAAGTTCCCTGACCTGGGTAAAATTCCAGAAAGACATTCGGGACTGCAAAATCTTCTGCTTCACCGAGACATGGCTGAACTCAGCAGTACTGGACCACAACATCCAGCCGGCTAAGTTCTTCTCGGCTTAACCCATGGACAGAATGTGTCGACACAGGGACGCCATGTGCTTAAAGCTGAACAACAGTTACTGACCATCAAATGTTTTTACCTTCCACTGGAGTTTACATTAGTCAAAATTAGTTTATTTATATATATATATATATATATATATATATATATATATATATATAATGTGTGTGTGTATATTATGGCATGCCGTTTAGGAAAATATTCATGGGAGAATTCAATGAAAATGAAACGTGAGAATATTGAATGAATTCTGAATATATGGATTGAAAACTGATATATTGAATGAAAAGTCTGAATATATGGAATGAAACATGACGTCATCGAAACACAGCGCCATCTTTAGAAAGGATGAGTGAGTCGGCGAGAAACTTGGTTGCTGCAATTGTGAGAAATGAAGAGATGGTGAACACATTGATGAGTGCGTGTACGGCCCAAAGTGGTGGCACAAGCCGCACTCAGTATCAGAAGACGGATGAAGAAATATATTTGCTATTTCACCGCGGAAGACCGGTGTTATGCGCTAAAATGCCCCCCTGCCACAGATTGCACCCCTACATAATCTCTATCAAATATTATATTACAACATAAATTCATAGGTTTATTGTTATCAAATATGATGTAACTATTATAATTAACCCTTGGCATGTGACAGGTGTCGAGACCATGAATACAAATTCTCATAGAATGTTTATTTTGTGGCACATTTATTTTACAGGGATTTGTCATGTAATACAAAAATGCTTGCACTAAATAAATATTTATGATGAAAAATTTAACGAAATGATTTTCATTATTAAATAAGCAATATCAAAAATACATCTTGTATATAAAAAATAATAATTTATATTTTTTCCCTATACTACATGCAATTTTTTATAATGCTTATTTTATAATCAAATCCATTTGGTCTAATTTGTAATTTCTAAATAATAAACCTAAAAATTTCTGTTCTAATATAATATTCGACGGAGATTAAATAGGGGGACATTTTAGCGCATAACACCGGTCTTCCGCGGTGAAATAGCGAATAAATTTCTTCATCCGTAGTCTGATACTGAGTGCTGCACCACTTTGGGCCGTACACGCACTCATCAATGTGTTCACCATCTCTTCATTTCTCACAATTGCAGCAACCAAGTTTCTCGCCGACTCACTCATCCTTCCTAAAGATGGCGCTGTGTTTCGATGACGTCATGTTTCATTCAATATATTCAGACTTTTCATTCAATATATTCAGACTTTTCATTCTATATATTCAGACTTTTCATTCAATATATTCAGACTTTTCATGCCATATATTCAGACTTTTCATGCCATATATTCAGACTTTTCATTCAATATATTCAGACTTTTCATACAATATATCAGTTTTCAATCCATATATTCAGAATTTTCTATATATATATATATATATATATATATATATATATATATATATATATATATATATATATATTTTTTTTCAATCAATATATTCGGAATCCATTCAATATTCTCACGTTCATTCAATATATTCAGAGTTTTCATTAAGTTCTCTCAAGAATATTTTCCTAAACGGCATGCCATATATATATATATATATATATATATATATATATATATATATATATATATACATACAGTGCAGTACAAAAGTTTGGACACATCTCATTCAAAGAGGTTGAATTTGTATTATGGCAAGAAAAAAGTAGCTAAGTCAAGAAAAAAAACGAGTGGCCATCATACTTTAAGAAATGAAGGTCAGTCGGTCCGAAAAATTGGGAAAACTTTGAAAGTGTCCCCAAGTGCAGTCACAAAAACCATCAAGCGCTACAAAGAAACTGGCTGACATGCGGACCGCCCCAGGAAAGGAAGACCAGGAGTCACCTCTGCTGCGGAGGATAAGTTCATCCGAGTCACCAGCCTCAGAAATCGCAGATTAACAGCAGCTCAGATCAGAGAGCAGGTCAATGCCACACAGAGTTCTAGCAGCAGACACATCTCTAGAACAACTGTTAAGAGGAGACTGTGTGAATCAGGCCTTCATGGTAGAATATCTGCTAGGAAACCACTGCTAAGGACAGGCAACAAGCAGAAGAGACGCGTTTGGGCTAAAGAACACAATAAAGAGCACAATAAAGAAAACTCTTTGAATGAGAAGGTGTCCAAACTTTTGGTCTGTACTGTATCTTATATTTGATATTTATTTATATTCCACCACAAGCGAACATGGACCACATGGACAACTCTGTGTCAAAGACTCTCAATCAAAACACGACATATAACTTAACACTCTGATCTGCTTTTTCACACAAACAATCTCACCACACATCACATTACACACTACATATTAATGCACATTTGCACATTTTGCACACCATGGAACTTTTAATTTTGCACATTATTCTGGCATATCATGGCATATTTAATGAAAGTTTAAATGTTTGCTATTGTCTCATACAATTGTCAGTATGATTTATAGCTTATATAGTGCACAAGTTTTAGAACTGAGTACAAGGACAGGAAGCAATAGGCCATCGCAACAAAAATCATATGCCAATGTGTTAATCAGTATCTGCACAAGCTCGCTGTAGATGGGGTTTTTACCCCTCATTTAAACCATCTACCTTAACTGTCTAAAATGTCATATTTATTTGAGGGTCAGGGGTAGCTCAGTGGTTAAGACTTTGGCCTACAGTTCGAAAGGTGCCAGGTTTAAACCCCATGACCACTGTGTTGTCACTGTTGGGCCCTTGAACAAGGTCCTTAACCGTCAACTGCTCATATGTATAATAAGATAAAAATGTAAGTCGCTCTCAATAAGGGCTAAATGTAAATATGTAATTCATAACGTTTAAGTGAAATGGAGATAATGTTGCCATCTTGTGCTATTCAGGTGTAATGCCAGTCTGGTGGCAGGAGTGTTCAAGTTCAAGCAGGCTTTTATTGTCATTTCAACCATACACAGTTTAGTACACAGTGAAACGAAACAATGTTCCTCCAGGACAAAGGTTCTACTTACAACATAAATTAACAACATAAATTAACAAAAACTAACTAACTAAAAAACCTAATTAGCTGTCTAGCTGCGGCAAGACTTGACATTTTAAGTTAACAGAAAACGAACTAAGTTTTATACAAAGGGTGCAACATAAAGTGCACGTGCATATGATGTAGGACTTGAATGAAATGATATGTGACAATCAAAATGTATGTTACTGATCAATTTCATGAAATCCACTTAACAAGTAACTTTGATTATTTAATTCATGCGTTCATACCTAATGCATATGACATTGTATAAAAGGGTGTGGTCAAAAGCAACCAGAAAAGAATCTGTTTGAAATCCTTAACGAATTGTTAATGCTCAAGTCTGGACCAAACAACAAGAACAACAAATCAATGAGCAAATTATTTAAAGCCTCCACACCACACAATTTGAAACTCTCCAACTTAAAAACAAACAAACAAAAATATTTTCCAATAAAAATATGTTACATTCATAAATTATAGAGCAAATATAAAACTAATGTATTGCAATAATAAATCACACAAAAGTTCATCACTACTACTACTACTACTACTACTACTAATAATAATAATAATAATAATACAGTACTCTATAAAGGCTACAATTTACAACCAAAGGTAAAGATGAACACATCACACAAAATGTTTCTGTGTTTATTTACCACAGAGTGAATCATCTGCACCGTGACAAAAAATATTACTGGAATAACAAAATGTTAAGATAAAAATTTTTAAAAAGATATTTTTTTTATAACAATCGTATATATGTGTCATGGTATAGAGTCAGAGATAGATGAGAATACAGAATGTATTAACGACATGGGATCTTTATCTTCTTAATTTGTCATCAAATAATCGACCGTGAAACAGCTTAGCAGTCAGCCTATGAAATTGGTGTGACTTTGTAATAAATTTCTGCAATTCCTAAACTGTCAATGCTATATATTTGTTAAAGCCCTTGAGTTAAAACTGAACGTTTACACTCATTTTAAACCCACTGCATTATGCCAAATGCTTATGTACCTGATTGTGGATTCTCCTGCAGAGACACAGAGCAGAGAAGACATCTGTTTTAGACATGTACTGTACTTCCCAGTGCAGATATCACACCAGATACAGCTAAGATAAGTTACAGACAAGTTTTTTTTTTTTTTTGTGACGAGAATCATGGAATACAATATTAAACTACAATTTAGTCCAACAGGGGTTGCTAATAAATCTTCAATTAAATTTTATTTGTACCTACAGTATAATGATTTTAATGATTACAATTGGTTACATTGTTACAGGTGGTGTAATGACATTTTAATTCTGAATCTGATAGCAATATCAATATCTAATATCAGTGAAAACAGCTGGTTTGTTATGCTTTATATTAACACTTTGTTCATTTACAAACTGAAGCAGACGAAATAAGAAGAGGAACATCATTTTACTGTGGCTAAAAGTTTTTTTTTTTTTTTTGGACGTTTTGTAATTATGTGTCAGAATTAAGTCCTGCTAAATCATTTTGTAAATATACATTAGGAAGTTAAAGTTGTACATTAAATTGTAGCACACATATCAAATGTAACTCTATAGTAGTCTATATAGGTCAAGTCAAAGTCTACATGTGAATGAATTGATTGTCCTGGATTTTTTTTTCTTCCGGTATTTTACTGTGATTTAAAATGTGTTCCAATATATTTTTTAAGACGAGAAAGAAAGAAGAGTATACTGTATTGTTATTATTTTTACTACTACATCTATAAATTAAATAATTTAGATAATTATAAAATGTTTAATTTCCTCCTTCATTTGGTCAAAGAAAAAAGGGAAGTATTTGAAAGAAAAATAAAAACTACTGAAACGTTGGATAAAAACAAAAATTTCACTTTCATTTTAAAAATGAGGAAAAGGCTCTGTGTGGGGGAGAATAGTACTTCCGGTTTGTCCCGCGGTGCCTTGTGGGACTGTTGTCCTCTCTGTGTCTCTCAGATGTCATTGTTGTGAGCTGGTTAGCTGTTATTAAGGTTATTATTATATTATTGCTGTTATTTATAATTTAGAGAGAGTGTGTGATAGTGATGTCGGGCTACACGGCGGAGGAGAAGCTCCGGGTGCAGCAGTTAGCGGCACTGCGGCGGCGCTGGCTGAGGGAGCAGGAGCTGAGCCCGCGCGAGCCGCTACTCAAACCCGCGCCTCCCGGGCGCGTGCAGGCCTTCTGGAGCTCCTTCCTCCAGCCGCAGAACCTGTGGCGGATCTACGTGAGTGGTTCAATTACAACGTTTATATTACACCTTTTAAACATCCATATCACTTGATTAAATTTTACACTTGAGGGAAGGAGGCGTGCCTGAGAGTCGCACCAGCTATACCACATAACATTAATAACTTTTCTAATTAATAATCACCATGTACAGTACAGAGTGGAGTCTGAAGGTCTGAGAGTACTAAAGTTTCGGTTAAAAAGTGCAAAACCACAAAAACCTCAGTTATTTAAAAAAATAAATAAATTTAACATCAACGTAAGGTTACTCTGCTTATAGTTTACCTCAAAACCTCACAGTACGCCTGTAATCATTTTAACTGAGGATGAGAATCACCAGGGGTCCACTGATACGATACCGACTGATTAATGTTGCGACTTTCTAATTATCATGACTTTATAAATAACTTGATCCTATATTAATTTCTCCCTGATTTTATCATTTGAGTCATAACTTCACAGTTTTATACCTTATCTTTATCCAGAAGCTTCACAATTGAATTGAAAATAAGTGATTAAATGTAATCTGTTCCTTATAACATCAAGTGCAGAAAATCAAGTGCAGCATTTAAACAATGCAAACGAACTTCAAATACAAGAATTTAACATTTAGCTTCAAACTTTTCTTTTTTTATAGCAGCAGAAAAAATTGACCATTTCTCTCCACAAAGGCTATTCAGAATGTGGCTGCACGGCTTGTTTTCAAGGTTCCTAAGTTCTCCCACACGTCTCCGCTCCGTGCACTGGCTTTCTGTTGCACTAATGCTTGCCTACAAAGCCAAAAACGGCTCCAGCACCCACTTACCTTTTAGCTCTCAGCTAATCACACCCCACAATGCACCATGTTTCCTTCCCTCCGATCCTCCATCACTACTTGACTGGTCAGACTAGTAACCAGTGAAAGGATCTATCCAATGATGCAAACTTCAAAGCACTTTTGTAAGTCACTCTGGATGAGAGTGTCGGCCAAATTCCTAAATGTTAGGATTGTACAGAAACATATTACCTCCTCAAACGCCATCAAAGTTTCAAGTGCATCTTCTAATGCACATGTTTTGAGACAAATTAGTGTACATGGTGTTGTCTGACTGGTGTAATCGGAAGCTTTTTAGAACTACACGTTTAGATAATGTAACACTGTAAAAATGCATTTCTATTGCAGCACTCAAAAGCTTGTGCACTCTGTATAGAACTGGTCAGTCTAGTGTAATTGGTTACATCTACCCAATTGAAAATCAGTCAGTTCAGCACATATCTATTATACATGTAATAAATAATTTACAAATTTATTTTGGTCTCAGTGTGGCGATACACGAACCAGCACACAAAAGAATCATAATTGATTGATTGATTTTATTTTACTCCAACTCTAAAAATTTAAACCTTAAAACATTGGTTAAAATATTTAGTACAAGCACAACATGACAAAATAAAAAAGGCATTATTAATTTTTCTGCATCCTTGTGTGAACTTAAGTGAGCGTGTGTAATATTACTGATATTAACTGCTGTGGTATCTGATCTCCTGTATTGAAGCATAAGATCAGACGACACTCGTATGGATTTGATAGTCGCTGATTTGGACAGGTCAGTGATGTGTCGGACATCTGTGTGGCATATATACCATACTATACCATACCAGGACATAGTGTCAAAGCTTTAGCTGTGTTATTAAAAATGGATCAGTTTCACTAGTACTCTCAGACTTACACAACCCATTGTTTTGTAGAAAAGCATACCGCTGTGTGTTAGTGTAAATCAGAGCCTGTGGAACTAAATTGATTCATCAACAAGTCCAATTAATATATTTTTTATTAATATTTAATGTATGTATTTGAGGTAATAAATTGGTGCAGTTCCTTTGTAAACTTTTCACATCAGAATCCTGTGTTTTGGGATATTTATAAGATTGTGATGCAAATCAAATCGGGACCTGGGTATTGCGATATCATCATATCAGGTGGTCCCTGGGAATGTGAACCGGTGCAGTGTCTGTATATGTATGCATGTGTGTGTGTGTGTGTATGTGTGTATATATATATATATATATATATATATATATATATATATATATATATATATATATATATATACATTTTTAAAAAAAAACAATTTTTTTTTTGTAAACAAAGAATGCTTTCAGAAGTATAAGTAATGATTGTTTATTTTTGTCAGTTTACAAAATGTAAAGTGAGTGAACAGAAGAAAAATCTAAATCAAATCAATATTTGGTGGTACTACCTTTTGCCTTCAAACCAGCATCAAATCTTATAGGTTCACTTGCACAAAGTCAGGGATTTTGTAGAATTATAGTCAGGTGTATGATCAACCAATTATAACAGGTGCTAATGATCATCAGTGTTGTACGTAGGTTGAAACCCAGTCATGAACTGAAACAGAAACAGCTGTGTTGGAGGCTTAAAACTGGGTGAGGAACAGCCAAACTCTGCTACCATGATGAGGTTGTAAAAGACAGTTTCATGTCATGGCAAGATTGAGCACAGCAACGGTCGTTATACTGCATTAACAAGGTATCTCCCATACAAAGATTTCAAAGTAGACCTGGGTTTCAAGATGTGCTGTTCAAGCTCTTTTGAAGAAGCACAAACAAACGGGCAACATTGAGGATCGTAGACGCAGTGGTCGGCCAAGGAAACTTAGTGCAGCAGATGAAAGACATATCAAGCTTATTACCCTTCGAAATCAGAAAATGCCAAGCAGTGCCATCAGCTCAGAACTGGCAGAAACCAGTGGGACCCAGATATACCCATATACTGTTCGGAGAAGTCCGGCCCGCAGTGGTCTTCATATAAGAGTTGCAGCCACAAAGCCATACTTCCAACCTGGGAACAAGGCCAAGCGATTCAAGTATGCAGAAAATATAGGAACTGGGGTGCAGAAAAATGGCAGCAGGTGCTCTGGACTGATAGCAGAAAGCAGTTTGTTCATCAAAGGGCTGGAGACCTATACAATAATGAGTGTCTGCAGGCAACAGTGAAGCATGGTGGAGGTTCCTTGAATGTTTGGGGCTGCATTTCTGCAAATGGAGTTGGAGATCTGGACAGGATTAATGGTGTTCTCAATGCTGAGAAATACAGGCAGATAATTATCCATCATGCAATACCATTAGGGAGGTGTATGATTGGAGCCAAATTTATTCTGCAGCAGGATAACGGCCCCAAACATACAGTGAAAGTCATTAAGAGCTATCTTCAGCGTAAAGAAGAACAAGAAGCACTGGAAGTGATGGCATGGCCCCCACAGAGCCCTGGTCTCAACATCATCGAGTGTGTCCGGGATTATGTGAAGAGACAGACGGATGTGAGAACACCTACATCCATGGAAGATCTGTGGTCTACCAGCCGAGTTCCTTCAAAAGCTGTGTGCAAGTGTACGTAGAAGAATTGCTGCTGTATTGAAGGCAAAGGGTGATCACACCAAATATTGATTTGATTTAGATTTCTCTTTTGTTCATTCACTGCAGTTTGTTTATTGATGAAAAAAAATATTAACACTTCCATTTTTTTAAGCATTCTTTGACAGCATTTTTTCACACCTGCCTAAAATTGTTGCACAGTGCTGTATACATAGTGTAACATCCTTATTTCTTGATTTAAAAATCTGTGTTCACTCTAAGCCTTATCTAAACCAGAGTAGTGCAATCTGCTCATGTCCCATACCTGAACACCTGTGTGTGTGTGTGTGTGTGTGTGTGTGTGTGTGTGTGTGTGTGTGTGCAGGCATTTAAGGCATATAATGCAGGTGCATTTGCTCTGACCCGTGTCCTCATTCCAGCTTGGGTCGTCCACTACTACGTCAAATATCACCTCAGTGTAAGTATCATCATCATATCTAGGCATTCTAATGACAAGAAGGCATCATCACCACATTATAAAGACCAGAGCAGTGAGATTTGATCAGACTTTTTGATACAGAATTGAGTAACAATTCACACTACCAGGAAATCAACCTGCCTCTGATTCACAGCTCTAATGTTGTAACGCCAAAGCATCACAATGACTTGTATGATTAGTGTTAATGACATCTGAACAAATAATTACACCAAAAGTTGTATGCATGTGAGTACTTGTGTGTAAGTTTTGCTTAGGTGCTGAACTGAAGTGTGTGTGGGTATGTGTTACAGAAAAAGCCATACAGTGTGGTGGAGTTGAAGCCCAGACTGTTCCCTGTAAGTAAACCCCCCATATTCACAACACTCAGGTTTGGAATTGAATTAATAATCACACTTAAGGTGTGAGACTTTCTTTCTTTCTTTTTTAACCAGTTATCTTGCTCCGACAACACATATCCTTCCTCACCTGGTGGAACTAACTAACCGAGACTGGTAGAGTTGGCAGCTGACAGTTAGTGTAATAAATGGGGATTGAAAGTAGCTTTAAATTCTTACCGGTAATATTTAGCTTTCTCTAGGAGAATAAACAAAGAAGGTGGTGGACAGTTCAGAGAAACTTTTGAGATTAACTTTATACAGTGCTGTGCAAAAGAATTTGATCAGATTTTTTTTTATTTTATGTTATTATTATTTTGCATATTCTTCATACCTAAACGATTGAAATCATCAAATAATTTTTTATATTACACAAAGATAACTTGAATGAATACAAAATGCCTTTTTTAAATCATAAGTTGTCCAAACCTGTCTGGCCCTATGTGAAAATGTAATTACCTAAACTGAATAACTGATTGTGCCACTCTTGGCAGCAACAACCTCAATAAAGCTTTTGCGATAACTGGCAATAAGTATAGTAATAGTTATAATTCAGCCACTTTGGAAAGTTATCAAACATGAACGGCCTGTTTAAGGTAATCTCAATCGGGTTTATGTTCTGACATTGACTAGGCCACTCATAAACCCTAATATTGTATTTTGTAAAGCTATTTCGAGGTGGACTTGTTGGTTTCTTTCAGATCATTGTCCTGCTACATAACACAAGTGCACTTGATGTTATAATCTGATGGTCGGAAATTCTTCTTCAGGATTTTCTGATAGAGCACAGATTTCATGGTTCCATCAATTATGACAAGTTATCCAGGTTCTGAAGCTGCAAAACCATCACACGACCACCGCCATGTTTGACTGTTGGTATGATGTTTTTTTTAGGAAGTGTTGCGTTAGTTTTACACCAGATGTAACGGGACACACATCCTCCAAAAAGTTAAACGTTGTCTCATCAGTCCTTTTTGGACAGAAGTCTTGGGATGATAAGGATATGTTTTGGCAAATGTGAGATGAGACTTTCTGGTGGCTTTTCAGTGGCTTTTCCTCATGGATGCCATTTCTGCCCAGTCTC
The DNA here is from genome assembly GCA_013621035.1 of Clarias magur. Classification (NCBI taxonomy): domain Eukaryota; kingdom Metazoa; phylum Chordata; class Actinopteri; order Siluriformes; family Clariidae; genus Clarias; species Clarias magur. The sequence continues at coordinate 473,162 of QNUK01000504.1, read as the reverse complement.
TTACATGTTGTTGAATAATGAACATTAACCTTAACTGAGACTTGCAGTTTTTTTAATGTTTTGGGTTATTTTATGAGCTCCTGGATGAGTCATTGTTTTGCACTTTGGAAGGCTGGACACTGATAACTCACACTGTTTCACTTAAAAATGGCTTGGTATAACCCTTTACAGACAGACACGTCAATTACTTTGTTTCTCATCTAAATTTTTTAGATTTTTACATTTAGTGGGCAATCACTTTTTCACATAGGGCCAGGTAGGTTTGGACAGCTTTTTTTCCTTAATAAATGAAATAATTTAAAAACTGCATTTTATATTTATACAGTTTATCTTGGTATAATATTTTTTTATTAAAATGTTTAAATTGTTTGATTAAAATTTTTCTGATCTCGATGATTTAAGTGTGACAAATATGCTGGGGGGGGGGCAATACTTTTACACATGGGCACACGCACGCCACTCCTGTCCGCGCACCACTAAAAAGGGTTCTAGCATTACAGTATATTCGTATCGCCTGAACTGCAAGTGCACCGTCTTGTAGTTGACAATTTAATATATACGTGGCTATAATCATGATGAGTGAATAACCTTTACATCTGTTCAATTCTGTTCCTTAGTTAACAGATTAGAATTCATATAAAAATATGCATGTGCAAATACACATTTCCAGGCAATTTTATTGGGAAACATTGGGAGCTCCCTTTTTGGTCTTGTGTGAAACGTTCTTGTGAGATTCTGCTCCTTGACATGTTTACACAGTGATTTAACTGCTGCGTCTCAAACCCAAGCATGTCAACCACACCCGGTGTGAGCAGGTGCTCAGTGTGTGCCAAAAAAATCGTACACACAATTACACCACTGCCACTTGATTATTGTACTGTGTGTGTGTGTTTACAGGGCGACACCATTCTGGAGACAGGGGAGGTAGTGCCTGAGCTGCCAGAGACTCATGGCCACGCCCACCACTGAGCAGCTCACCTGTGACAAGAACACACCTGTACATATGTCTGTATCTGATAATAAAGAGCTTTACAAACACTTTCCATCCTTACAATGTGGTTAATGTAATCACCCATACACACACACACAGACACACACACATGCGCTTATTAGTGATGTACATACAGAGCACAGTGTTTATACAGTAGTTTTCTAAACAGGGTACAAAATAACTACATTATAAAAGTCCCACACTGGTTAGAATAATACTAATACTATGAGCAGTATTATACAAAATGTTCCAATTTAAAATTACATCTGTGATGCTCTGTCAGTGTCAAAGGTAATATTCAAAGCAACATTACATGGTTTTTTAAAGTTTTTTTTTTTTTTACATTTTTTCTCTACCTTCATGTTTTTGTTTAAAAGCATATTAACAAATAAATACACATCAAAATATTATCTATAAAGTATCCATCATGATAGATCGTATATCATTATAATTATTCAAAGCTAATTCAACACTTTTGTGACAATGTAATATACTGTATGCCGAAAGAAAGTTAACATGTTGTGATTAAAGATTTTTTTAAAAATAAGATTTGTGTTAAGCAAATAATAGAAATTATTAAAGTAAGTCGTCGTTCAATCAATACGTTTTTATTTTTAATAAAGCGCTCATACTTGAAATCTGACGCTTAGTTTATACAACGCATGCTGTTGACTTTTATTTTGACACCCGTCAAACCCGGAAGTGCTTATAACACGCAGGAAGTCGCTTCCGGGCAGGAGTGACGCGTCCTGTGATATTTCTCTCGGTAAGTATGTACAGAGTGTAACCCCGGCTCTCGTTTAATGTTATTCAGGAGTTAAGGTTTTATCTGTAAATATGCTGTAATGGTTAAAATCAATAAGGTTGCTTGTTTATAGCCTAGTTTGCTAAAAAAAAAAAAAATAGAAACGTATGTGTTAAGTTCTCGAACTTGCACAACAGTGAGATCAACCCCTCAACACCCGACCCTCTTTCTGATTATTAGAGAAAACACTGGAGTGTTGAGGAAGTGAACAGTGTGATGTCTTGTTAAACACTCACTGGTTCTTATAGATGATTAATTACGTAATTAACTGATTAGAAGTTTTTATTAATATTCTGTGTGAACCGCAGTATGAACAGAATAGTCAGGAACACAAAACTGTTTATCAGGCTTCAGACGTTACATTGTGTATTTGGGTTTTCTGATGTCATGTAAAAGCAAAGTTAGCATTACTTTTAAAAAAATGTAAATTTTACTGCAATCCGGAACATGGGAATGACATTGCAAAAATTAAAAACTCACAAAATGGTCATTATTATTATTATTATTATTATTCGTCACAGAAACAAAAAAAAATATTTTGTAACCTAAGGACAACCCTCATCAAAAACTTACATATCCTTGAATGTTTGTCCACATTATAAACACAAAGGTTGACAAACACACGTTTAAATGGCTATTAAAGGGAAGTGTCCACACCTTTGACTCATTGTAATTAGTGTCTCTGCATAAATAGTCAGTGAGTTTCTCAGCTCATGAGGTGAGTAACTCGCAGCGTATGGAGCAGAGTTATTTAGAGTGGTGAGACCAAAATATAACTTAATAGTCACAACCATGAATGGTATGTTTATGGTGAAAAGTACACCATCCCCACTGTAAAGCATGGTGGTGGATCTCTTGTTTTGGGGCTGTGTGAGCTCCAGTGACACAGAGAAGTTAAGTCTAGATGGATGCAGCATGTTATCAGAAAATACTGGCAGACAATATTTTACAGCACAAAAGCTGCACATGGGACGCTATTTGACGATCCAAAGCACAAGGCAAATTTGACCCTGTAGTGGCTACAGCAGAAACAGGTGAAAGTTCTAGAGTGGCCTGTGCTGCACGGAATGCCAGCCCGTTCCATTTAAGTGTATGTCAGGCATGTGGTAAACATTAATGTGCACTCTTAGTATGTGTGTGTGGGCGTGCGCACGCATGTCCCTGCACATGTGTTCCAAGGTCTACTTGTACACCAGGAGTCATGCATAGGGTCTGAGCATGATGAATTGGCTAAACAGGCTTTCATTAGGTGAATATTTAAACTTCTATGGCATTAAGCAGGCGAGGCAGAACTCATAAACATACCTGAGGCAGAAGTGAAGGTAGTAAGTGTGAGCTGGAATGTTTAACCCTGGTGTTTATTATTTGCTGAATTCATTACTGAACCTTGAGTAGTGTTCACAGTGGTGGTGATGTGTTACGTTGTTTTGTGTAACCCTCAATTCTCCCTGATGCTCATAGACTTCCTCTTTGATATTCCAGGCCATGACGTCCCCGGAGCCAGCCCATGACCTGCAGAATGTGCTACCTGCAGCAGAGATGCCATGTAACGAGACGTCTCCAGACTCCAAGTGTCCAATCTGTCTGGATCGCTTCAATAACATGTCGTATGCGGACAGATGTTTACATCGGTTCTGTTTCCTCTGCATTCTGGAGTGGGGCAAGAACAAAGCTGAGTGCCCACTGTGTAAGCAGCCCTTCAGCTCAGTGTACCACTCCGTCCGGTCTGAGGACGACTTCAAGCTGTATGAGCTTCGTCCAGTGGAGAACGGGTCCTTCGGCAACGTGCGGGGTCAGAGGTTCCGCTACAGGACGACGCTAACACATGGCCTTCGCAGGGAGCGACAGGCACGTCGGAGCTCTCGCAATCAGGATGTGATGCGTTTCCGTCGCTGGTTGTACCGTCATGCCGTTCGGGTACAGGGAGTCCAGGACGGTGGGCGTTCTCGAGACACGTCTGCGGAATTCTTTCGCAAAAATCCAGCATGTCTGCACCGTCTGGTTCCGTGGCTGAAGCGGGAGCTTGCAGTTCTCTATGGATCACATGACTCTGTCGCTGATGTGGTCCTTCACGTGATATTGTCTCTGATCACACGTCACAATATGCAAGATGAGGCCTTCCTGCGGGAACTCCGCCCCTTCCTGTTATCACGAACCGAGCACTTCCTGCACGAGTTCCTGAGTTTCGCAAAGTCGCCGTTCAACATGGAAGCGTATGATCTCCGTGCCGTTTACAACTGCCATGCCCCCTTTCAATTGTCTGCTGCATCAGAAGCTGGCTCAGGTCTTAGCTCCGCCCTCTCTCCCTGGGATGATGAAACTCCAGGTCCAAGCTATTCCAGCACCACACAGAGTGTCTTCACTGTCACCATTAGTGATTCCGATGTGGACAGCGCAAGTGAAGATGAAGAAGAGACCTTACATGTTAATGCTAACACTAATGCTAATATTAACATCAGTCACGCTCAAGTAGATGAGGATGATCACAGCAGCGATGGAGATTGCGTCATTGTAGGCTTTATCAAACCCACCGCCCAGCGCACTCCTGAGCTCGTCCAATTGTCATCTGATTCTGAAGCATCAGTGCAGGAAGACAAAAAGATCTCTACATCCAAGCAATTAGATGCCAGAGATCTGACCAATCAGAGACGCCGGAATACAGTACCTTCCCACTCTGCTACAGGACGAAGCTCAAAAAGTAAGCACAGGGACAGGGGCTATTCCTCACACAGCCACAGGCAGTGCTCTCGCAGCTATAAAGACAGAGGAGGACACAAAAAAGCCAGTCACAGATCTCGCCACAGGCACACAGATATATACTACAGCCAAGACACACCACAACAATCGCGTGCACCGTCACAATCCAAAACTCCTTCACAGTCACATCTGTTCTCTAGGACTAGAGCTCGTACATGCTCGCGGTCCAGATCTCGCTCAAGCTCAGAATCTGGATCTCGTGCACGCTCAGGATTCAGGTCTCTTGATTGCTGGCGACCCGGATCATGTGAACGCTTGCAATCTGGATCCCATAAACACTGGCGACTCGGATCTCGTGAATATTGGAGATCCAGATCTCGTGACCGCTCGCGACCAAGATCTTGCGAACGATCGCAATCCAGATCTCTCGAACGCTCGCACTACAGAACACATGCACGCTCCTCGATTAGAACCCGTGTGCGCTCTTACAGTAGAAATCAGAGACTGCAGACTTCTCCCAAAAATAGGAAATGCTCTAGGGACCTCACTGTAAGCCCTGTCCCTTCCTCACACTGGAGGTCAAGCTGTGACAAACGGAATGGAAAGTCAAAGCATAAATCCTCGAATGGGGAGAAACGCAAGAGAAAGAGCAGAGAGGGGCATCAGCATCATCATAAGAAGAATAAGAAGTCTAGGAGGAGGCGGAGCTCCAGCATGGAAGATGTTGCTGAACGGAAGAAGCATCACAAAAAGAAGAAAAAACACAAGAAAGAGAGAAGGAATAGGAGAGAGAGGATGGGACGGAGCTCTGAGCCAAGCTCACCCACCGTCATTGCCATTCTTACTGACACACAGTCTGCTGAGGGAGCCATGAACCCAAGAAGTGCTACACCGACAAACACCAAGCTCTTGAATTTCTCACATGGGGCAGCTACCTGTGCAAACACAGCACATCAAAATGGTACAACCTCAAACTGTGTGAAAGATAAGACTCTCCTGAGCAAGTCACCAAGAGTTATTTTGCCTCTTCATATTCCACCTCAGACATATCAAGCCTCCCTGCATCACATCTCAAATGCAGACTCCCTGCATCATCCCTCCAACACTGACTCCTTGCAAAATGCCTCTCCAAACGGCAACTCCCCATGTCATGCTTCCTCCAACTCTGACTCCCCGTGTCGCGCCTCGTCCAACTCAGACACCAAACCAAATTCAACTTCCTCCAACTTTGACTCCCTGCATCACGATTACTCCAACTCCCCACATCCTGCTCTCTCGAATGCGGACTCCCTGCATAACTCCTCCTCAAATGCCAGCTCCCTGCATTATGCTTCCTCCAGCTCAGACTCCCCACGTCATACTTCCTCCAACTCCGACTCCTCTCGTCAAGCTTCTGCACCTCCACAGTGTAGCGAAGCTGCCGATCATGTTTAAAAACTGTAGTTTATGCACTATTGTCACAGTTTTAAAATCATTACATGATTACAGGATAAGCCAGTGTGAAGTGTTTAAAGTCTTTTTTTTTTTAAACTAATTATGTCATCCTAATTTCATGTTTTTCCTCATGGAGAACAAACAAACAACAGACTTTTGTCATCTTTTTGACTTTTAAGTCACCTCATTACCACAGTGCTGCTGAAGTCTATTTTTAAAAGTCAGATAAAGCATGTATTTTTCAGACTGCCTGTAAATATTAAAGATTATTTAAATTTCAGAGTTTTTAATTTTGTTCTTAACTAAGCAATGATGATAAAACTTAAAGTTCCCATTACATGATGTAGGTGTTGAGTTAAAATGTTAAATAGAAACATTTCAAAATATTTAGAGGAGATTTTTTTTTTTTAATTAAGAAAGAACAAAACTACTGCATGAGAGACCGAGAAATGTGTGATTGCATAGTATCTGGCTACACATGATTAGGACAAATCACACTTTGCAGGAATATATTTATTAGAGAGTCAAAATGCAATATCGCTCAAAACACTGATCTGAAAAAGGTATAAATTGAAGCAAATCCATAAGGAGCTGTATTCCTGAATACAGGAATGCTGAATATTCTTTAATGGTTCTGAATTCATGTATTGCTTTCCATGAGATGATTTCCTTCCTCAGTGCATTAATTGTTCTAAACTGTTGCTTATAGACTCCTGACTTCAGATCAGCACAAAGAGAAGAGCTGAGGGGCGTTAACTGTGGATCAACCTGTGTATAAACTCCAAATCTTATTCTGTCTAAAAATTTTCATATCAGTTGTTAACATGTAAATTAGATTAGATTAAATTCAACTTTGTCACTGTGCAAAGGACAATATATATATATATATATATATATATATATATATATATATATATATATATATGGAGAGAGAGTATAACTTTATAACATTGTGTATTGGATGGACGTGGTGGCCCGCTGCACTGCCAAACATAATTTCTTCTTCTTTGTTTAATGGTGGTTGGAGTTCAGTTGGTTAAAATACTGTGACTTTCCCTGCTTTATCCGGTACCTCCACACACTCTTTCTACTAGATATAGATAGCCTGTCCTTCTACCTGCAGCCCAGTAACAGCACTAACAGTAAGTGATTATTTTTTTTTGTACACATGCGACCATTGCAGATGTATTAATATATATTTTAACTCAATATTTTCTGTTTGTTGTCGTTGTTGTACCTTTGTAGGTAGGGCTGCTTTATTTAAAGTATAAATATATTTTTTTATTTTATTTGTCACATTTTATATATATATATATATATATATATATATATATATATATATATATATATATATATATATATATATTACTGGGGGTCGGGGAATGTTCATATTTTGTACTTTAACATTTAATATTACAATGATGTATTGGAGTTTATAAAGCAGGTCAGGTTAACTCGCAAATTATTGGAAAACTTGAAGGGCTAATGAATTTAATCGAATAAATAAATAACTTCCGGGTCCTGATACGTGTGACGCTATCATGCGCACATGTGAGCAGGAAGCGCGGTGCTCGTCACGTGGAGTGAAAATGGCCCCGCGTGCTCCAGTTAAGGTAAAGCAATGTTTTTTTTTTTTTTTTAGCGTTTTATCTAAATGGGTTATTTAAAACCAGGCAATTTCACTTTAGTTGTCGATTTTACATTTTTTTATTCAGAGAGGCCACATTGAGATGCTGTGGACATCTTCGGAGAAAAGATTGCGAATATATCGGTAGAAGGATGCTGAGATTGGAACTGCCAGGCAGGAGGTCTAGAGGAAGACCAAAGAAGATTTATGGATGTAGTGAGAGAGAGAGGGGGTTAGATGGAGGAAGATGACTCACTGTGGCGACCCCTGAAAGGGAACGGCAGAAAGAAAAAAAGATTCTAATGCACTGAACTCTTAACATCTGTTAAAACAGAATACCGTCATCTAAGACTGTCTGCTGCAGTCTGATCGCGTGTCAGAATTTAATCCATAGTCTGCTGCAGTGGCATCTTCACAATTAAAATAAAGTTATCTGATTTACACACACATCTAAAATAAATTGACTATTATGGATTTTTTTTTTCATATTTTAATTTAAAAAGTGAAACTCATATTGTAGATTAATTACAAGTAAAAAAATATTTTAAGACCTTTTTATTTTTATTTTCATGATTATGGCTTGTAGCTCAATCAAAACGTGTGTATTCTAAAACATTTACATATTTCAGACTGTGGATCTACTGATGCATTTCTAAGTACCAGGCCCATATTTATAAGGCTTCTTAAGCCTAAATTTGCTCCTAATGCCGAAATTCTATGAAAATTCTTAGAATTATGACACTTTCTTAGAATTTCCCCTTAAATTTAGGATTAAATCTTAGTAAAGATAAAAATTATTCATGAAACATCTTAGCCCTAAAAACAGCTCATAAGGTAAAATTGTTAAGAGTAGAGAGAATGACTTTTAAGAAGTTTCTATAGCTGAGGACAAAATGGTGGAAAGAAGAAATATTCTCGAAACACTGAACATATTGTTAAGCTAAAATTAAACTGTCCTGCAATCATGTAAATTGGTAAAAGGTGAGCCATCTCTAACACTAACTTCAGCCTCACTCTCCTGCTTGTGAGGCTCTCCCAAGTTCTGGAATCTGCTTTGCTGTTTCGTGAATATGCTTCAGTACAGCACTTTCAGCGATGACCTGTGGCTTATCCTCCTTGTGGAGTGAGGCAGTGATCATCTTCTGGACAACTTTCAAGTCAGCAGTATTCCCCCACGCATGTACTGAACTAAACTGAGTAATACAGTCCTTATACTGTATGGATCATAATTTAACCACAAAATGAAGTATTATAATGTTGAGATACTATAATTGTTATTTTCATGAACTGTAAGTTGTAATCATAGAAATGAAAACAAAAGTTTTAAAATATTTAACTTTACATATGATCTTTACATATGATAACTTTACATATGAATCTAGAATATGTGGGAGTTAAATTACAAAAAGAAAAGAAAAAAAAGTGAAGTTAGACTGGGTTTTCTTCAGGACAGGAACAGTAATGGACTGCTTAAAGCACAGTTCCAGGGAGAGGGTGAATATCTCAGGAAACAACATTACTAGCTGCTCAGTCCAGCCTGAGATGCTGTTAGGTCTTGCTGCATTCCTGGTGCTAACCCTCTTAGCAGCTTTCCTCCTCATGGGGTGCTATGAGACTATGATAAATGTTTACCGTTAGTTTTCCTGTTTCCCTGTTAGCATGGTAGGTACAATGCTCATGCTATTTCCACTGTGACACACTCTGCTAATCCCAGATGTGCCTGACTCCACTGGCCTCTCCATGCGGTAAACCTGTGCTTGGCCAGATGCTTGTGATGCTGCTAGGTTCAGCCATGTCTCAGTAACGCAGAGGAGATTGCAGAGCACAGTGTCCCTGTGGAGATAATCTTGGGCCTTGGATAGTCAGATTTTATTTATTTTTTCATAGTTAAGTGTGTACATTTCGGTACACAGTGAAACAAAACATAATTCCTCCAGGACTAAGGTGCTACATACAACATTAACAAAACTAAGAACTATACAAAATGACAACATAATGTGCATTGATGCAAATGTGAAATGGTAACAAACATGACACAATGCAATACACTATGACAACGTTGCCCTGACCAGTACACAGAGCTGTACTGAGGTAGTGTAAATTTATCAGGAGATGGTAAATGCAGTAAATAAGATTTAACAAAGCAGCAAAGAAAAGAATATTGTGCAAATAGCAGCAGTAAAGGTTGTGCAAAAACAACGGTGCAAGATTGCTAGTATTCATCTGTGTGTTTGTGTGTTTATATCAGTCCCAGTCCCATTGTATTGAAGAGTCAGATAGCTTGTGGGAAGAAACTGTCACACTGTCTGGATGTGAGGGCCTGAATGCTTTGGTACCTTTTTCCAAATGGCCGAAGGGTGAAGAGTGTGTATTCAATTAAATTTAGTTCAGTTTTATTTGTATAGCGCTTTTAAAAATTGTCGCGCAGAACAACGGCGACAGTGGCAAGGAAAAGCTTGTGTATGTATCAGCCACAATCCTTATGGCTTTGCGGATGCAGCATGCAGTCTACATGTTCAATAAAATTTTATTTATATAGTGCAGTATATATTTTATTTATATTTTAACAATGAGCATTGTCTCAAAGCAGCTTCATTAAATGAAAAGAAAATTTAAAATTTTCTTGAAATAAATTTTTTTTTTGAAAATTTCATTTCAATTTTTCATTGTCCATGATAAAACAAATGAGATGACTTCAGGAGGACACAGAGCAATGTTCCCGAAACATTGCTCTGTGTCCTCCTGAAGTCATCTCATTTGTTTTATCAACATTCAGAGACGGGTTCTTGTCTTTTTACCAGTCCGTTAACCTCTGCACTTCCTCTCTTTATGCTGGATTTATCGTTCTTGCTGATGAGACCCACCACGGTCATGTCATCAGTAAACTTGACCATGTGACTGGAGCAGTATGACCAGCAGCGGACTGAGCACACAGTCCTTGGGGCCCCAGTGCTCGTAGTGGTGCTGGAGTCTTAAAAGCTTCCAATCTGTCTTTTTCTCCAAACTCTGAGTGAATTAGTCTCAAACCCACTCTTTACTCACACTTGCACCAGTTTGTAAACACAGCCAGTGCTATTTAATTTGAAATTGTTTGTGTTGGTGTCTTGCATCCACTCAACCCATGCTCTCACTGCCAAGATTGAGTTTTGAGACCTTAGAGCCATTTTAATGGGGGTAAATAATTGCAGATTGTGTTTAATCCTACAGTACTACAACGTACCTAGCACTCTCAACTTCCAAAGTTGTTGTGTTGGTTTAGGCTGATGAAATGTATTTTTGTTTGGTCAATCTGACAGTCTCTAGCCAATGAAATTGCTCTGTACAAAGGACTTCGCTATTCATGGTTCTATGGCTTCAATATTTAAAACAAAATAATGGGGATTTATAATTTTTGCAATAACTGAGCTGCCCTAATCGGCAATATGCTTGACATCCTATCTTAGAAAAACTGTGATGTTAGTGTCTAAGAAAAATCATATGTTATTAAAATATTTTGTTAATGTTTTATAAAAATAAAAAATTACTTTTTATAGATTTATTTTAAAAAAATAATGTGTTATGTTCGGTTAAGTGGATTACTAATTGGGGCACATGGATGTTCTCATCCTACTGGATAAGTGAATTAAAAAGTTTGTTTAGCCCTGCAAATTGTAAAAGTGTGTGTGTGTGTGTGTGTGTTTTAGATTGGTATCATCGGTGGTTCGGGTCTTGATGATCCTGACATCCTGGAAGGTCGGACTGAGCGCTATGTGGAGACACCATTTGGAAAGGTGTGGAAGCAAATGCATGAGATTTTATTTGTAAATAATCAATAACGTCACCAATTGTTATTTAATTGTTTTAATAAAACACACTTTTTGTTTAACAGCCATCAGACGCTCTGATTCTAGGCAAGATCCGAGATGTGGACTGTGTGCTGCTCGCCAGGTAACACACACTCACAATCAGATATTCTACCATCATTCTTTACGTTTATCAAAACAAATATAAGACCAATGTGTGTTTTTGTGTGTATGAAGGCATGGCAGGAAACACACCATCATGCCATCTAATGTAAATTATCGTGCAAATATCTGGGCTCTGAAAGAGGAGAAGTGCACTCACGTCCTCGTCACCACGGCATGCGGCTCGCTGAGGGAGGACATCCGGCCAGGGGACATTGTCCTCATCGACCAGTTTATTGACAGGTACACAGGTTTCACACACACATACTTATTGTTTGATCTTTTGATCTCTAGCTTAAATGTTTTCAGTGTACAGATCTGTCATGTGGTGTTCCAGTACTTTGGTGAGCTCTGTGCTTCATACACACTTTATACATATTTCATAAATGAGGCTTATGCTCCTTTCACACACACGATCCATAATTTCCCCTTCAGCTGTGGTTGTTCTGTCCTAATGAGTCCAATGGACATCTGTTAGAGGGCTGAAAATAAGGCAACATTTCAACTTCCACCACAAAAACAACCCAAAGCATAAATCCAAGTCAATAAATGAACCACTTTATACAGGGGAGCCTTAGGGCTTGGATGGTACAGCAGGGGAACTGGAAGTCTCAATCAATAGCAATTGGAAGTCTCAGGGTTCGGAAGCGACAGCACTGGGAGCCGCAGCGCGCGGAAGGGACAGCAGGGGTAGCCGCAGCGCTCGGAAGGGACAGCAGGGGTAGCCGCAGCACTCGGAAGGGACAGCAGGGGTAGCCGCAAGGAGGCCTCACTTTTGGTTTCATTTTGAGATACTCGGCTGTTCAGGTTTGTTTATAGTAGCGTTACAGGTTTTTGTGCTTGTTTGTATTTAATAATGTTGTTAGGTGAGTGTGTATTATACTGATGGAATGGTGCATGGCTTTCAGTGTGTGTCATCTAGATCGTGACTGACCAGTCACCTGTTTGCAGGTTTGTTTTTCATAAACTTATTTAGTACCCTTTGAGTTTTTAGAAATGGCTTGAAGGTTAAAGCTAAATATAAGCTGATCAGCTTTAATGTAATCGGCGAAATTATTATTTACAGGTTGAAGGCCATGTACATGATGATGACAAAACGTGTACATAGTACGGTACTCGTATATCAAGATCTTGATCATTTAAAAAGTAAATTCTTTTTTTATTTGCTCGTCTTACAAACCACTTGCAGACTAATTTACTTGCAATCCAAGGTTCTACTGTACTTCTTTCGTCAGCAATCAAATACACTCCCTGTTATACACTGTATTTTTAGTTCTTTTATTTATATAAAATTATTTTTTTTAACACAAACAACTGAGAGGGGCTATTAACTTTTTACCATGACTGTATATAATTATAGTTTATATAATTCCGCTGCATGACCGACTGTTTGGTTTAGTGTATAACTAATGAGGATGAATGTAAATTGCTAGACAAATCATAGAATGTATTCATCACTGTGAAATAATTCTAAAACTGTTCTTTGTGTATTATTCTTCAGTTCCGCTGTAGAATGCTTTAGTAAAGACAAACTTGAATGGTGTCTTGATCTGCTGGAATTTCCAGCAGCATTGTTTTGTAAGGGCAGAAGCATTATCTGTATGAGGATGGAAGAAGTTAAAGTGTAGGTGTGGCAGTTACATGGGCTTAGGAATGATCGTTGGAGTTGCATGTGGCAGGACAGGTCTGGGCAGGTTTGGGACCCACGTGTCTTGAGGTCAAGACAGTCATACGCTGGTGTAATGAGAATTCCAAGAACAAAATGATCATGAGGATCTTTTGTCCCATGCTTATCCTCTTCCCAGAATCGGAAGATAGAGAAGTGTTACTGTGAAAACCATAACGTATGAGAGGGAGTGCATTAATATAAACCTGCGAGCCGCTGTTATAGAGAATTAATCAACACCTTCTGACCAATCAGGAGACAGGACATAATAACGTGTCTTTAACATGGTGGGTTAAATAAAGATAATGTTATCAGACTGGTTACACTGTCAGGTGACACCAGTAACAGGAAGGTAGAGTGTAGAAGGCAGGTTTCTTTCACACAGCTGGGTGATGGGACGGTAGTGCAAAGGCAAGCTGCAGAGATATGCTGACAACTATACTGCGTCACACACTGAAGACCGCAGTGAAAAATAATAAAGTTCAAACAGACCGTGTACTTTCACATCAGAGAGATCTCTTCTTTTCTTTTCTTTGACCTGAAGGACGACTAAGAGAGCTCAGACATTTTATGATGGGGAACCCAGCAGTCCTCCAGGCGTCAGTCACATCCCTATGGCGGAACCGTTTTGCTCCAGAACCAGAGAGGTTAGAAAATTTTATTTATTTAGTCTGTAAACTAGAGGGTTAAGAATTGCAGAAGCCTGGTCGTATGACTAGAATAGCGAGATTGCTAGCCATGTTCATTTATTTATTTCTTTTCTCACTTCATCTCTCTCTCACACACACACACACACACACCCTCTAGGTGCTGAGTGAGGCAGCGAGGTCCCTTGGTGTGCCTTTCCATGCCAGCGGTACAATGATGTGTATCGAGGGTCCACGGTTCTCCTCACGTGCCGAGTCTTTGATGTTTCGTCAGTGGCGTGCTGATGTCATCAACATGACCACTGTCCCCGAGGTGGTTCTCGCCAAGGAAGCAGGGCTCTGCTATGCTGCTGTCGCCATGGCAACCGACTATGATTGCTGGAAGCAGAACGAGGAGGCGGTGAGAGCGTCCTGGGGTTCTGAGGTTGATCAGTCCTCCGGTTGATCTGAACAAATTAGGTGTTATCGCATTGAAAGAGAGAAATTGTATTCCAAAACACTCGTGAATCAAAGCAAAAATTTCCATAAGAAATATGGAAAATATAGATGCATAAAAATAATTAATACAATATATAAAGTAAAAATAAAACAAATTAACCTGCACTTTACATTTAAAAAAGTAAAATTAAATCCAGACAGAAGTGTTTCAGTTTATGCACGCAGGTGCTGTGTGTGTATGTGTGTGTAATGTGCATGCACGGAAAGACTGTTTTAGGGGAAAAAAATAGCAAGGAACATCGCTAATGACATTGGCGTGTGTATGTATATCTATATGTGTGTGTAACGGCGGGAGTGTGTGTATGGAGTCAAATTACGCGTGCGGGCACATAACACGGGCTGATGCAGAGAAGGAGAGAGAAAATGGATTTTTAACCTCTCTAATGAGACTTTCTTTTGCTTTATACACGCGCACGTGTGTTATAATAAACAGTACACACGCGCTGTATACACACGCTTATAAACACAACATAAAATATGTTTTATCAGCACACACGTGGTCACAGTGTTATAGTAAACGGTACGCGCGCTCACGGATGTTGATTATAGTCAGTGAGAGACGAGCCCTAATACCCAGCAGGGGGAGACAATTACCCACAATTCCTCAGCAAGAGAGAGACAAATCATTGGCTCAGTTGTAATGTGTTGCTCGGCGTCAAAACAAGAAGCGCATGCGTGATACATGATACTCGGTACTCGTAAAGCAAGATTTGCTCATTTTTCAAGTAAAAATTTGTTAAAAATCTTTGCTCGTCTTGCGGAACACTTGCAAACCATATTACTCGCAATCCAAGGTTCCTCTGTAGTTTAATAACATCCCTTCTTGTTCTAATGTGCCCATTGCTCTGGAATAGACTCAATCTGGACTCATCAGACCATGTGACCTTTTTCCACTGCTCCAAAGTCCAATCTGTATTTTCCCTAGCAAACTAAAGCCTTTTGTTCTGATGAGAACCCTTTTTTTGTTGTTGTTTTACATTTCTTCCACAAAGTTGATCTGCACTATCCAGCAGTAATCCAATTGTACTTATTTCAGCTTTTTCTGCCAAGTTGTTGTCTTTGCTTTCTTGATGCAGGACAATAATTTGATTGTTCTGAAACATTTTTTATTGGACAGGCAGTATAGTACATGTAATTACACACACCATCACAATCCTGTGTAAGCCCTGTGCGCTCATTTGTCAAGTTAAGTTCTGAGACTTTTGAGGTGTTGAGACTAATCCCACATTGGCTTCCTGTGTGGTATGAGTGAATTATTTGCCAAGTTTGTTTAGAAATAATAATTATGGCAGATGACAGTGTATTCTTTGTGTTTAATTTAATTATTTGAAGTTAAATGTTAAACACTTGTGTTTGATGTTAGTATATATTGTTTAAATGCGAATATAATTAAGTTATTTTTCATATCATGGTTCTTATAGAATTGTAATTTTAATAGAACCAGTAGCAAGTAACCAGTATCATATCAGGAGGTGACTGGTGATTCCTGTCCCTAATGTCAAGCTGCAGTTTTTATCTTCTTAACTTCAGAGAGAGACTAAGGAGAGACTGGTGAGGGAGCGTGGGTTTGTATCTGCTACAATGTAAGCAAGAGCACGAACTTCCCCCTTAATGAATATTAAAGGAAACAATAAACGGAAAAAAGAGTATGACAAATAAGTTTTGTAGGTTTTTTTTTTTTTTTTTTTTTTTTTTATAGTTGGAGAGTTGCTGTGGTGTAAGAGGAATACAACACTTGACTATGTGCTGTTAGAGGAAATTAATCACCATTCAGAATGGCCATAACTCTGCTTCATCACACCACAACCTCATCACGCAGTGTGTGTGTTTGTGTGGTGTTTTCAGGTTTGTGTGGACAATGTGCTGAAAACCATGAAAGAAAACTCAAACAAAGCGAGCAGCATCTTACTGACGGCTATCCCACTGATCAGCCAGCTCAACTGGGAGGAGACAATCAGACAGCACCAAGTGAGAGACAAACTTTTATCCTTTTATCCTTAGCAGCTCAGATGCAGTTCAACCGTTCAGAGCAACACATGTGGCGTGGAATGTGACTGTTCTTGATAGATACACACACATGCAGAGCTGCATATGTAAATTTAATTGTCACACATTAACTTTCAGTTCAGTAATGAATTTTTCAGGTGTTTCATCTCTCTCTCTTTCTGTGTCTGTGTGTCTGTGTGTGTCTGTGTGTGTCTGTGTGTGTCTGTGTGTGTCTGTGTGTGTCTGTGTGTCTGTGTGTCCGCACAGGCGATGGCTCAGATGTCCGTGATGCTGCCCAAGAATTGATCATCCTGATGAATGAACAAACAGACAGGCAGAAATGTATACAAACAGCCTTCTGTATCAAGCTAAGTGCCTGATCATATTTGAACAAGGACATTTGGTTTTTGCAGAACAATAAAACTCCTATAATTGCTTGGTTTTTAGTTTAATCGTGATTTTTAATCACTGGTTTTTAATCACATCTCAGCCGCCTGAACAATAAACACCTTTTAAAAACTTTCCCTCATTCTATGTTCAGTCTCAGCCTCATGATATTCAAGATATACATAATTAGAAAATATAATACGTAAATATATTGTTCCTATTCCTGATGACTCTATTCATATGTATTTTATAATTTTTCTTTTATTCTAAAAACATAAAATTCTAAAGTAAATTCACTGACAATGGGAAACCATTCACAGACACACTATATTTATAATTTATTTGCATTAGATATACAGTATATTTAGATGTAAAGTAGTGCAGCAGAAATGACACAAATCAGCATTTGTATTTAAACAGGCTCAACAATTAATTTCATCTTCATTTAATAGTCTGCTTTATAAGGGTGCTCCGATCAATACTGGCCTGATAACAAATTCATTGTTTCTGATCGGCTGTCTCTCCACTGGTCAATCACAAACTGATATTACTGTGATGAGGCAAAACACGAGTCAATAGCCACATCACCACACCGTTGACGGTCTGGGAATTTTTACCAATTTTCTTTTAAAGTTATTCCTAAAGCAAAACCACATGGGGGAATGTCGTTTAAAAGCTTTAACACAACATGCACCTTATTCACCAGTTAAGAACAAAGCAGTGTGATGTGAGTATGGACAGTTCTCCTCAAAGGCAGCAGCTAAACCCAGTACTGTAAGTCCTATAGCAGAATAATATAAAGTGTCACAGTAATAATTATGCAGAGAGAAATAAATAGTGCTTTCCAGGTCTGGCAGTTCGAGGCAGCCTGGGTTTACTTTACTGCTCCATGCATGCGGGCTGACCGCAACGAATAGACTGCAAGAAATGCCTGCAATCACTGCTTACTAATGAGTATGCACACTGACTGATATGTGTGTTTTATTTACAAATATTTAGTGCAGAGTTTTGATTTGTTAATCATTGACACTGCCTTGTTCCATGTGCTGCATATAATGTACATGATGATGATAATGTACATTTATGATACATGTAAGTGGTTTCTAAAATGTGAGGGCTGTACTCACTTTCGTGAAATCCTGTAGATTTATGCACTGCTGTTTGGAAAAGTTATAAATAGTAAATAAACAATACTACACAATAAATAGACTATTTTAAATGGTAGATCCCAATAACCCATGCACACCTGTGACTGGTATCTGTATCGGCCCATTCTGATTTGTGATCGAAGCACCCCTACTGCTTTATATTTCTGTGTTCCAGCACAGAAATATTAATATGGATATAATTGATGTGATGCATTGCAGTATTAAACACAGGACATTAATAAGCTTTAATAAAAATAAAGGTGTAAAGTGCATTCTCTCATCATATTTAAACAGTTTATAGTCATTTCTAAAGCCAGTATATTATTTAAGGTGCTGTAAGTAGTTGGCGATGTGGGCATGGCCTCCCTGTAATGCGAGCTGGGTGGGGCTCTGCCCACTGTAGTCCAGTACGGTTATGTCGGCTCCGGCTCTGACTAACAGCTCTACGGTTCGGAGAAAACCCTCACGTGCTGCATCGTGTAGCGGTGTTGACCCCGTACTCTCGTCTGCCATGTTAGGGTTCGCACCCTGTGATAGGAGGAGGATGGCCATGCTCTCACTGCCCATCATCATCACCTACACACAGACACACACACACACACACACTTATTTGAGCTTGTAATGCACAGAGCGTGTTTTATTATAAAAGACTTGCTCATGGAGAATGAGATGATATTAATTATAATTCTACTTGTACAACTATCACAATATGAATACAATTAAAAAGGAAAAGTACCACAATCATCTCCAAGGCTGGCCTGTGTAATCTGATCCAATAGAAGAATTACTATAGCTCAAACTGCTGAAACAGTGAACCCTGGCTATGATATAAAGCAGTCAAAACAAAAGAAAATTCGCAGTTTGTTGCATATGGAGCTATGTAGCTGCAGAGCATTTAGGTGCTCAAGCACCATGCCGTGTCCTCCATTAAATCCTCCTACAATGAACATGTGCTCATCAGAACCGGACCACGGACCAATGGAAGAAGGTTGCCTAGTCGTATATATCATGTTTTCTTTTACATCACTTGGATGCCCAGTTGTGATACCATACACACCTTCAGAGTTCTAGTCCAGCCTCTCCGGATAAAAGCTTGTGCATTGAGGCGCTACACATTATCAGGTTTGTATGTTTAATGTTATGACAGACGAGGGTATTTTTATGAAATTAACACCAGTGGCTGTCACCACTGTAACTCAGCAGCTGTGTTGGTTATTTATCAATTTATATACATCCCGTCTTTATACATAGGAGAAAATAACACTATATGTATGCTTTTTGTTAATGAAAATATAGAAATCATTCTGAAGGCTGGATCAGAATGCTCTGTATAGTAGCCTGAATATTGGACTTTCACTTTGAGGAATTAAAGGTTGACACAGACCATACAGTACATGGTTCTCAAAATGTATACATGTTTAAGAATGTATGTTAAAATGAGGAAAAATAGTCACTATAGCAAATACATTGTATGTGTTGTATAAACGCTGAAATAATTGAACACAGATTGAGCCAGTGAACACACCCATCTTTAGCAGACACTAATGAATATTAATGAGTATGCAAATGCATCACTCACTGACAATGTGTCAAAACAAACAAAATGTGTAAAAGATTTTCTAGGCAGATTCTGTAAAAAAGCTTGCGTCTTTTTTGCAGGGTTTTCTGTGTTCGCCATGATGGGTTCTTAGGTCACATGATATCAGTGGCATGGAAGGGAGGCTGTACTAATTAGCTTACTAAAAATACAGGCTGCACAAACAATAATAAACAAATAAACAAGACAAGAATTCTATCACTTATAATTTTTTATTAATATGTTTCTTATTTTTTATTTTTAATACTATTTTTGCTAAACTTTTTTTTCCAAATGTGTTTCTTTTGAACATCTATTTTTAAACACAAAATAAATCTCGTCTCTCTCTCTCTCTTTCTCTCACTCATAGACACAGTCACCAAATCAAACTATCTTCAGGACTGTACACAGTGTGCAGCTGATTAAATAATCACACAAATGTAGAGTCGTTCCTAATAAAATGGGAATAGAAAGGCATTAATTGGATGAATTAAGTCTTAATTAAATGCTACAGTACAATTAAAGCAAAAACTTCGTATTAATGATTTTATTTCATATTAACTATAGCACAGGCTTATAGAAATAAAACGGAAAAAGGATTTAATTTAAATATCTGTTGAACGAATTAATATTTTTAATTAGCGTTAATATATTCATATACACATTATACAGATTTGTGTAATGATCCTCTAAGATATACATATTTACCTCAAGTATGGTGTATTTTAATAATGTCTTTTTTTAAAACAATATTTATTTATTCTTTGTTCCGTTTAAACCAGCGCGAGGCCATGCCTCTTTCTCCGCACGAGGCGCCAACCGTTTGAAACGCTTTCAATTTAGTCATTTCTTTAAACTAAATTATCTGTTAAAAATAAAAAAATATTACGGCGTATAACTTAGACATCATTTGTCTACACACGCCCTTTTTTCACATTTAAAACCCATGAACTGGGACGGTCGCGCATTTAAACTTGAATAAACTTATTCTAAACTGTAAATTATAACAAGATGTGAAACAAGTTTATTAATTAATCTGGGTTTTAATAAACCGATATTAAACTGCGAGTTACAGTTAACGTTGTCATGAAATGTAAATAAACTATAAGTGTCCTTTGCTGATTTATATATTTGTATTTTGTTTATTTGTTTGTTTAATTTGATTATGATGTTAATGTATAAAATATGTTCGTTTTAGGCACTGTGGCAACATAAAATTCTCGTGTTGAAAAACAGCGGCGGTTTCATTTCCCTTCGAAACATAATAATAATAATAATAATAATAATAATAATAATAATAATATAATGCGGAGTTTATTACACTAGGAGAATGTCAGTGGTTACATCACAACAGAAAGACACTTAGGGGGAATGCACACAATGTATACAAATATTGCTTACTTTGTGTGTGCGTCTGCAGACTATCTTGTTTTAATTTATATTGGTGAGTCTATAGTTATGGGAATTATTTTTGTTTCAGTACGTATAACTGTGTATGCAACTGTTTCTAATTTAGTGTTAGCGTATTGCGTATCTCTCTCACTCTCTCTCTTAAGATTCAAGCTTTATTGACATGACAAATATTGACATTTGTATTATTTAAGATCAGGCATAAATCAGAAGATAGTAGGAATAGATAGATAAAAAAAATTTGGTGATTAAAAAGGTAATGAAATGAGTAAATAAAAAATTAAAACGGAATAATAATGTCTGTGTGTGTAAGCTCGATGTGTGTCTGGCTCATGACTCCCGACTGCGCTCAGGTGTCTGGCTGGCCATGACGCACACACAACCTCTGTTCCACTTGCGCTCCGCGAAGCGCTCTCGTCTCTTCTTCCGCTTTCATGTGACTCGCAATGCCACACAACATTTTCACAAATATATGTCTCAGATACATTTTTTCCAGTAGAATATTTAAAGTTAAGATTGCCCTTTTGCGGCATAGGCTCCAGGACAGCTCACCTAACGTTACTACAAACACATACTACAAACATTTTACTACGGACACTACAAACACAGCCAACAAACCCTGAGTTTATCACCAAACTCTCACCGCTTTTTTCAGTTTGTTTAATGAACATTTTATTTTTTATTTTTTATTTGTGCCAGTGTGGGTGCGCCCGCGCGTTTAACATGTCAGTTCATTCTGATGAGATCACTTTCATTTTCGTTTATAATTAACTTTCTGATTAATTCATAAACACACACTCACACACACAATTCTGGTTCTTTATTACATTATCGTTTCAATAAAAATGATTTATTTCAGAAACATATACCTGTTTTGATAACCTGAGACAGTAAGTGGTGTGAATCAGAGCAGAACGAGCAATTACACTCACATCAGCAGAAAATTTTACCTTTAATGCTTGAAAATAAACACTAAAATAAAGCTGCTAAAAGGATCACGTTGTAGTGAACAGCGGTGTGTTACCTGTACAGGTGTTCTCCCGAAGCGGTTTGCGCGATTTACATCAGCGCCGTTCCTCAGCAGGAGTCGAGCGCGCACCGTGTCTCCGACCGCCGCCGCTCTCGTGAGCTCGTCTGCCAGTTGCATCCTCTCGTCTCACCTCCTCTCGTCTCGCCTGTGGAAACCTCTCGGACTTCTATCTGTGACACAGGTATGCGTGCGTGAGGACTTTACACCTGGCGCATCGCGCGACGCGGGTGTGTCACATTAATATATGCGTGCGTGTATGTGATCGTCGCATGCACAATAATTAAGTAATTCTCCGGTGGATGCCATTTTATACTCTCTCTCTCTCTCTCTCTCTCTCTCTCACACACACACACACACACACGCGCGCGCACATACACTCTCGGTCGCGAGCGGCGCGTGCCCGGGATATATGTTTGGACATGTCTTGCGCTCGAGTCATTACGTCACGCCAGCTGAAGCGCAGCCCGCATTTGCAGAACCTTGCCTGCGTTTGTATTATCTCTCTCCTATACCGGAATAAAACGATAAAATGATAAAAGTCTAGTTTATATTAACTGAAACTCTAAACTGAAACTCATTATAAGTAATAAACTGCACTCATTATCAACACTAATCTTATGTTCATTGCTCAAATGAGGCATGAGTCACTGGTCATGAGGTGTATTTAGGGGAAATAAATGCAGAGCGCATGCGCACATTAGCCACCGGGTGTGTTACTTTCTGTAGTCAGGTGATCAGAGACAGAGCAGCACCTACCATTAATCGAAAGTTTATTTAGTTTTCCAAAAAAAAAAAAAAATACAGACAGTCCCGGTTTGCAATGTTTCAACTTTCCTATGGTGTGAAAGTGAAAAACATTCATTAGAAATCATACATTGCATTTGGAATCCTTTCACAGACCAGTAATATTCACATTTACATTTCTTGGTCCGTATTTACTAAGTGGCCAGAAATTGTCAAGATGACGCAATTTTGTTCTTACTTTTAGGAGTAGGAGTAAGAGCAATTTGTCAATATTCTTAAAATAGCAAATCACTCCTACTTCCATCAAAATGTACTGTAGGAGAGCTCTGTATGTGTCCTAACTGGTTAGACGTAGCGAGGAAATGCCGTTCATTTAGTCACACTGAGTAACACAGAGCTCATAAAAAATACACTTGGACAAAACTTTTAATGCATCATTTGCAAAATGAAACTGGTCCATTAAGAAACATTCTGTATGCTGTCTCTGCAGGTGGATGTTATTCTGTGATTCATTATTAACAGCGGAGATGCAGCTTTAAAACAGTGACACAGTTGATAATGTCAGAAATAATAAATCAATTTTGCTCTTACAGCACCATAGATCATGCACAGATTCATACATTTTCCACCACGCAGCGTGCAAAAAGGAATGTCACATACTTTCCTTTTCCAGGCACAGTCCTGACCTCGCTGAAAGTATAAGTAGAAAGATTCATAAAGAACTTTTATGTCCTACTCTGAGCTAGGAATATTTTAAGTCTTTAATTAAGTTTGAGCCAATTCATAGGAGTGATTCTGAAATGCATAGTTAATATGGGCCCTTTATCCAGAGCAATAAATGTACCACTTATCTCATTATGCCTATGAGCAGTTGAGAGTTGAAAGCCTCCTTGTAGTGCCATACTCTCTCATGTTAGCACCAGTGGGCCACAACTCCCAGTCAGCCATTCTACGACGAGGTTAAACAAACCACACTCCCACACTCAAATTTCCCCATAAGAAATAACATGATTCGTTCCACAACTCAAAATATTCATATAAAAATAATAAATGCAAAATATAAATAAAAAATGGAACAACCATTCTATTCTACAGAGAACACACTCCTATCACACTCTCATAAAATTCTATTCCTTTATTTATTTTTAATTAATTTTTTAATTCAACTTTTAAATCTATGATTTATCTTGTAACATTGTGTATGTGGGTGTGTGTGCATGCATGCATGTGTATACTGTGTGTTTAGCTTTGCGACTTGGAAATTCCCTGATATTCCCACTGCTCATGAACACACACACACACACACACACACACACACACACACACACACACACACACACACACACACAATGTAACTATGGTTAAGGTATAAATATAGGCAGAGGCGCAAAAATGGGGTATGCGGTATATGCAGTGCATGGGGGCGCCACACGGAGGGGGGTGCCATTGTGAAAAAAAAATCTTTGAATTGTTTTTAATAAAGCTTTTAAAATATTTGAAAAATTACATTTGTTAAGAGACTATTTTTGTTTAGCATTTTAAATGAGTAAAAGAAGAAAAATAAATAATATATATTGAGCCCCACCCCTCTATAGTTGTCAGACAGTCACGTGTGCAAAATCGACAGAAGAGGGAATTTTTTGGCGCGCAGAACAGAAAAAGAAAAAAAGAAAATGAAAAACAGTGTCTTAAAATGAGGACAGCAATGTCAAAGTGGATAAAAAAAGATTGGTAAGCTTGACCTATCATTTTGTATTACTGTAAGTCTTTAAGTTCATCAACATTTAACGTTATTGCCACTGCCAGCGAGGCTGGGCATAGTTACCGTCCGTTAATATCAAATAATTATTCCTGAAATAATAGGCGTTTGGGTTAAAAAATCCTTTCAGTTCGTTATGTTCAGTCCAGGGGCGCAATAAATGCACATTTTTTCCCCCCGGAAAGCCCTGCTGTGTAAACAGAACGAGACTAGCGTATGGATCCCTCTACATGTTCATTCATACAGTATTCGAGACCCAGATGTAAGCTTTTTGTAAACAGGATTCTCAAAACAGCTTGAAAAACCACAAAGTTTCTAAAAATTATGCGGTTTGAATTTATTAATGCATGAGCTTTTTTTCTGTTTCTGTTGTAATAACTAATGAAATTACATCACTGTTTAGCAAATACAATCATTTCGATGCTTTGTACATGAGTGTTCACAAAAAAAGACGTCTTAAAGGCCTGATCTAACACACACACACACAAACACACACACACACACAATATAAATTATTTATTTATACTTTAATGTTTTAATCACTTACATTTTTGCATTTCTGGTAGTTTTTAAGCCCTCTTTCATAGTGTGTAGAAATATGCAAGTAGTTTCATACTGAAAGTTGTCTGCTGTAGTATAGTACATAATAATAACAATGGTATATTTACTCAGCCATGAAGATGAAGAGGACAACGAAGAGTGGGTGAAAGAGAATGACAAAGTAGGTGAAGAGAACATTTGTAAAAAAAATCAAGTAAAATTGAATTAATCTTGTCATGACCACTTTAAACAATCTGAAAAAAAAACATAAATTTGGGATTGATGATTTAAGATATATATTTTGTGAAATATCTGGTTCATTTACTTAGCCATGAAGGTGAAGAGGACAATGAAGCAATGCTAGAAAATGAGTTCAGAGCAAGTGAAGAAAACAGGGAGTCAAAGGCCATACAGGATTTTATGACTTTTAAGTATTACGTATTAATAAGTATTAAGAAACATGCAAAGTTATTGTAGCCTTAAGAAACAAAGTTTGTGAAACATCTATTTTGTTTACTCAGTTGTGAAGATGAAGTTATGCCAAAATCCACGGCAATGGTCAAATTTTAAAAAAGTGCTTTACATACGTTCTCTAAGCATACCGTACGCACTTTTCCTTGTCAGAGTACTGCAGGTTATTTTAAAATCTAAGTTATTTTTGCAGCTTGCCATTCTAAGGATTTGAACATTGACTGATGCTATTTTATATGTAAATTACATTAAATGGGGGGTCATCTTGCATACCCCTCAGCAAATGTGCAGTTGTGCCTGGATATAGGTGGTGCATGTGAATTTTATAAAAACCTAAAACACACAAATGAAGATGGTTTCCCTGCTGAGTCTGGTTCCTCTCACTGTTAGTGTTAATGTCATTGTATGTGTGCTTGTGTTGTTGTATGTGTTGTGTGAATTAATGTAAGTGTGAGTCGTGGTGTTCATGTTGCCGTCAGTGTTAATGTAAGTATTAGTGTTAGTGTTAGCATTGAGCATGCAAATTCATGCAAATACAGAAACCAGCATTCGGTGTTTTACCTGATGTCATAGAATGTGTTACTGCCATTAGTTTGTCACTGTGTCATGTTAAGTTTTGTGAGTGTGGGTGCATAGCATGAATGTGGTTCTGTGTGTGTGTGTGTGTGTGTGTGTGTGTACGCGCACGTGTGTGTGTGTGTGTGGTAATTTAGGGCAGATGGAGGTGTGTTTAGTGATTTACCTGATACTTATTTTGCTACGATTATAAATAACTCAGAGTTGTGTGTGTTTGTCACGATCAGTTGTATAGGATTGTACACCTCAGATAAAAAAAAATAAATAAAAAAAAATTAGTGATCAAACAACACAAGCAGGCCAAATTTTTCACAAAGGTGGGAAAAAGTATGTTTGAATATTAGACGATAAGTATCGGAATGAATGTTCATTGCTCATATGTTCTGAGGGAAGATGCTTTTACTCAACCTCAGTTTTTGACAAAAGTAATCTGAGCTACAATTTTTCCCAGAGGGCAGCCAATAAAACAGCTTATGGTGAGAGTCTTTGGTAATCTCTTGAGCCCTAGACTGTAACAGTACGCCATGTCACGCCCTCCGCTCTAACCAAGCCATGATCACCTGCAACTCCTCTCCACATTCCATCCCACGGCTTCTGTTTTGCCGCCTCATTCACCGGCATGAGCACACCTGCTCTGCATCTCATTCGTCACTTTCTCCCTATTTAAACCAGCCACAAACAACCATCCAGTGCCGAATTATTGCGTGCCACAAGCCTAGTGTTTTTTGTGTCTAGTGTTTTGTGAAAATAATACCTTTTTACCTTTTTCATGTTATTGACCCTTTTTTCTCTTCTGGTTACACCCTTAGCTTTACGAGTTGGAACGGTTCACTACATTGATTGATAACCCGGCTTTGAACCTTTGCTTCTGTTTTTGACTCCGGCCCTGCCTTTATCCTCAGGATTGCTGAATCTCCAATCTCTCCCTCAAACTGCACATCGGATTTTACACGTGCACCACAGCCCTCACCTCTCCACACAGCCACGCTCACTCCTCTGCCGTGCTTGCTCAACCTGTGCATTCAGTGCTCTGTCTCTCATCCACCTCCACAACCAAGCCACGCCACAGCTCTTTTCAGACAGCACCCCAAGTACTGGTTTCTTTTGATCATCTCTCTCTCTCTGTTTCACCTCCTCATTTTGAAATAAACTGTTATATTGAATCCGACCTATTGTGTCTGCTTTTGGGTCCTCCAAGCCTGCCTCACACGGACCAGCCGTGACATAGACCTGCATTGTCCGATGTAGATGTTCTGAGATCAGGCAATGCAGTCATAGGGATATATTTATCACTTTAAATTGATGAAAGAGACTCCATCGGTTCCTCTCGCAGGTGGTAGATCCACAGGATTGGGAAGGATGGGTATCCACTTTGCTCTTTTGGGCTGTGCCAGGGCGGGCTCCGTGGCAGACCTGGCCACCAGGCGGTTGCTGACAGGCCCTTTGTCCAGGCCTGGCTCCTGGCATGGGCCCCAATTTACCTGTTGATTTTCATTCCAACCCTCACCTATGGTCATGAGCATTGGGTCATCACCGAAAAGACAAGATTGCAAATACAAGGGGCCAATATGGGTTTTCTCAGAAGCTAGCTTTTCTCTTAGAGACCTGGTCACTAGACTGATAAATAAATAATACTTACAATTAGGATAAGAAGCTCAGTCATCCTTGAGAAACTTAGAGTCAAACCGCTTCTTCTTTGCATAGAAAGGAGTCAGTTGAGGTGGTTTGGGCATCTGGTAAGGATGTCACCAGGACACCTCACTTGGGAGGTATTCTTGGCACATTCAGCTGGGAAGAGGCCACGGGGAAGACCAAGGACTAGATAGAGATATCTCAGAACTAGACTGGAAATGCCTCGGGATCTCCCAGTTAGAGTTAGCTGAGGTGGCTGGGGAAAGGAAAGTTTGGGGTTCCCTGCTGGAACTGCTACCTCTGCAACCCGATTTCGAATAATCAGTTGAAGATGGATGAATGGTTAGATGAAAGAGAATGCTGTGTCGTCCTAAAGGTTTCTAATCGGACTTACATAG
This sequence comes from Clarias magur, assembly GCA_013621035.1. NCBI lineage: Eukaryota > Metazoa > Chordata > Actinopteri > Siluriformes > Clariidae > Clarias > Clarias magur. Next base: position 445,196 of record QNUK01000504.1, on the reverse strand, counting down.
ATATCTTTGTCAGCAGTAGATTTATTAGATCAATGAAATGTTAGCTATCAGATGGACAATATCACCGCAGTTCATCATTCTATTTCACACTCCATGATCACTCTGTACTGCTGCCCTCACATTTCACATTTCATACTTAATACAATTTATTTATACAGTTCTTACTTTTTTACTGTCTTACATTTACATACGTTACATATGTGTATACTTTGTTATTCTATTTTATTTTATTGTAACAAAGACAATATATTTTATGTTTTATATTCTTTCCTATTAGCATTTATGCCTTCTTACTTTTTTATTCTTTCAAAGTAACAAACAGTCGTGTAATCATTTCTCTGCGTATCATACTATTGTATATGTGACAAATAAAAATTTTAATTTTAATTTGTCAGAGCTTTCAACATTTACTAATCATGTACTCATGTGTTCTATTATCTAAACTTTGACTCACATCTATGGCTTCAAGAAGTTTGCAGATAATACTGGCGAGGTCTCCTGGTTGACATTTCCCATGTATTGATCTCTTCTTGAAGATCAGTGTAACATACACTTATATATTTCCAATCTTGGAGAAGATGTAGCTTTCATCTGTGCACACACAAACACCAAAGGTAATGGCTAGGCAAATTCATGGACTACCTCATTTGAAACTTTATAATTCAATTCAATAAAAAAATTTTAATATTATTTTTATTAGATTTTTATTTAAATACAATTTTTTCAGTTTTATTTATATAGCAAGCCAAGGGCAAGAAAAAACTCCCAGAGATGGCAATAGGAGGAAAACTTGAGAGGAACCAGACCCAGACTTGAGAGGTGACCCATCCTCTTTTGGGTGATATCATATAGCAGAGATTGATCTGTGTAATAGGCTGTAAGTTTAGCATAACAAGAGATGTGTTTAAGTCAATATGGAATCCAATTTCATTATTGAAGGCTCAGGTACAAAACGTTTTCAGCCCTGAACTATTGAGTCACAAGTCAGCCGAGAACAGCTGTCTGCATCAGCTGAGTCCAAGACCATCTTCAAGGTAAACTGGAACCATTCCCAGTCACCACACACATCCAAAGCATACCACAGTGGCATCTATGGGACAAAATCTCCAATGAAATGTTGCTATCAGATGGACACCAGGTGGGGCACCAGGATAAGTCAGACGGGTCTGGAGGGCAGAGGGGGGCTCAATCACTGGCAGTTCTGGAGTGCCATGTGTAGCTCGACAGAGACACAGAAAAAGAGAGAGGGAGAGAGAGAGAGAGAGAGAGTTAGGTGGGTGATCAGGTTCTTTTTGATGCACAATGCAACTCCTCTATGAACATTTTCAGTTATGTTTGAAAAACAATTATAACCGTTGACTTGTAATTCTGAAAGTTGAACTGGATATTTACAATATTTTTGCAAAACCTATGTTTATATAATAGCATCAGAATTTTTTTGTACAACCATATGCTAAAATTCTGTGCATTTGTTCATTACCACATCAACATTTTTATGTACAGTATGCATTTTAGTTTTATATATATGTACTGTACTCACACATACACAGACACTATACAGTCTTATGCAAATGATGATAACACAGTCTCTCTTGGAAATGGAAAAAAAAAAGCCAATATTTTCAGCAAACATTGATGCATAGTTTCTTCTTATGCTATAAATTGAACAATAATATATATATATATATATATATATATATATATATATATATATATATATATATACAAGAAGATAGCAAAGCGGTGTCAGCTTGCAGTTTCCACAGTGAGAAATTAAGAGATGTCATTTCAGGAGAACTGTGGAGGTCATGATGAGATCTGGAAGACCAAGAAAACTCGGAGAGAAATGCTCGTATTCCGGTCAGAAAGACAAATCAAAACCCCCATTTGACTGCAAAAAACCTGCAGGAAGATTTAGCAGACTCAGGAGTGGTGGTGCACCGTTCCACTGTGCAGCGATGTTTGCACAGACAAGACCTTCATGGAAGAGTCAGCAGAAGAAAACCTTACCTGTGTCCCCATCATAAAATCCAGCGTCAGTAGTATGCAACAGAAAATCTACAGAAGCCTGATGCGTTTTGGAAATAAGTGCTGTGAACTGATCAATTTAAAATAGAACTCTTTGTCCACAATCAGCAAAGGCATGTTTGGAGAAAAAAAAGGAGCAGCATTTCATGAAAAGAACACTTTGCCAACTATTAAGCCTGGGGGTGGATCTATCATGTTTTGGGATTGTGTTGAAGCCAGTGACACAGGAAACATTGCATGGGTGGAGGAAAGAATGGATTCCACTAAATACCAGCAAATTCTGGAAGCAAACATCACACCATCTGTAAACAAGCTGAAGCTGAAAAGAGGACGGCTTCTACAACAGGACAATGATCCCAAACATACCTCAAAATCCACTATGGAATACAAGCTGAATGTTTTGGAATGGCCATCACAGTCTCCTGATTTAAACATCATTGAAAATTTGTGGGTAGAGCTGTGCATGGAAGATGCTCAAAGAATATTATAGAACTAGAGGCCTTTTGCAAGGAAGAATGATAGAAAATCCCAAGTACAAGACCTGAAAGACTTTTAGCTGGCTATAAAAAGCATTTGCAAGATGTGATATCTGCCAGAGGAGTACTGATTATGGTGCCCAAACGTTTGTACAGTGCCACAATAATGTTTTTATTTTGCATCTTTGTTTAATTTATTACATAAAAAGTAACTATGCACCAATATTTGCTGAAAATATTGTGCATTTTTTTCCATTTCCAAAAGAGATCTTTAAAAAAAAAAAAAAAACCAAAATCTGTTATTTATTTAAACAAGACTGTTTACTGTACTCACACATACCACACACACTCACACACACACACACACACACACACACACACACACACACTATATATATATATATATATATATATATATATATATATATATATATATATATAGACAGAAAGACATGTTCAGCCATGCTGATGCCTTAAACTTATGCCATATTCGGCGACATCATCATCTGTCTTGATGCTCAAAAGAGGTCTTGGCGTGCTCAAAAGAGGTCTTAGCTCTGCACTAAAGGTCAAAGGTACACAGGTTGTGCAGTCCACCCAGGCGGTGTTTTCTTTTTGGAGGTCTTAACATGCTCAAAAAACACATAGGTTGCGTGGTGCGCATGGTTGGCAATGGCGCAGATGCTTAGGCGTCGCCTTTACACCCCCCTCCCCAGCTTCACATACAGTACACATACAGACACACACTCTCTGCTCTACACAGAAACTCTGCTCTGTCGCGATTCTTTTCAAAGGTAAAGTATTGGTTCATTTGTTTTTTTTGTTTTTTTTTTACTTTACAGCAGGGATTCGGTTAGTATGCACTCACGTGAGTGTCATTTCTGTTAATGTGTGTGTGCACGCACATCACGCACACACACACACACACACACAGCGCCTGCCCGCATAAACGGAAACACTTATCTGTTGGGATTTATTTTTACTTTTTTTAAAGGTAAAGTGCACGTTAATTTGTTTTATTTTTACTTTAAATATTGTATTATTTATTTATTTATTTTGGGAGGGGGGGGTTGTGTAGTGAATAATTTGGGTTTTCATTATTTCTTATGGGAATTTGATTTGGTTTACAAGTGTTTTAGAATCCACTCACATGGCACAATGATTTAAGGAAAGAGTTACAACAGAAAGGGATCAGTTACTCATCTACCAGTACTATGGATTAATACTAAAAAAATAAAAACAGCAAGAAACAAACACAACAGGAAGCAAGGGTCATTCACAATAAGCAGACAGTGGTATAAATAGGCCTAATGCATTAGTGAGGAATGAGCACATATTTACAGATGTCTGTGTGCTTAACTTCAAAGTAAGTGAACAGACACATCAGTTGTTTTGTATTCACTGTACAATTAGGACATTTCCGTTCAAGATCAAATGATATATAAGATCATAGTTCTAAGTATGTTTTCTTCATATTTTTATATCTAGACATGTTAAGCACTCTAGAACACGGAACCTTTGGTAACACATTTTTACACATTTACATTTAGGCATTTGGCAGATGCCCTTATCCAGAGTGACATACATTCTTTTTTATCTCATTATACATCTGAGCAATTGAGGTTTAAGGACCTTGCTCAAGGGCCCAACAGTGGTAACTTGGTGGTCCTGGAACCACAGAACGTCGGGCACAGCTCCTCTGGTACTGCAGTGGAGCCTTTAAGTGGATCACAGGGGTCTTTTCCTCTCCAGTGGCAGGATCCCGAGTGATGGCTCTTTGCAAAAGTCAATGTGCCGCGAGGGCTCGCACAGACTGTTCGCGGCCGTCCTCAACATGGAGATCAAACAGCTGCAATCAGTTCTATGGTGTTTGTCTCAGGGGAGCGTTACATCATCCTGCTCACATGCCACTTTTCCGCACGACTCTGCTCGATAGAACTCCAGGACCTCCATGACCTCAAGCTACACAATGATATTTCACCAGCTGTGCCCTTTTCCTCCAGCGGTCACGGCACTTCATGCACTTGCAAAATTGGAGGATGCCTACTTAGTAAACCTACGGAGTCAGTGAGGAGCGACAACAGATTGAGGAACACGCCCATAACTGGCGCACAATGTCACAATATATACAGTATATACATTAGCAAAAGTACCCGTCATTGACGGTTACAGAGTTTGTTCAAATAAACAAAAAAATCTGGTTTTATTATTTCAGGTTGAGGCCCACATTGAAAAAAGAAGTGCCTCAATGTAAAATTCTGTAACAAGTTGCACAGATTTTTAAGTTTACTCAGCTTTTAGAGAAATTTGCTGACCAAACAAAACATTTCACATTGCTGTTTAGTTGACACAACATGTACCCAGGTTGAAAAAGTTGACTCAACTTGTAATTCAAATAGTTAAGTCAGCTCAAGTAGTATTGGTTGTGGGCTCAATTAATTATATTTCTCTAGGGTTGACCAATTTTTCATCTACTTAAGAAAAGTTAGTTGTTGTACTTGGGCCAAGTACATCATTGTAGCCATTTGTGGCCAAGTGATGTTTCTATAAAACAATTTGGCCTAACAATACCACAACAATTAAAACACACAAACATAACTTAAAATTCATTCTTCCAAAACTATTGTTAAAACAATGATCTGGATAAAATAGGAGAATACAGGTTCTATTTTGCTTAAAGGTCAGTAAAATACACTGTAAAAATAAATATGCCACCTCAACATAAAGTTTAGTAACAAGTTACACAGCTTTTTTTTTTATATATATATTTTTTATTTAAGTTTACTCAACTTTTAGAGAAATTTCCTGGAAAAAAAATATTTCACATTGCTCTTTAGTTGACACCATGTGTACCCAATTAAAAAATTGAAAAGTTATTCAATAAAGTAAGTTGTAGCCTTGCCTTGATATAGTTGGTTCAAGTTTGGGCTGTAGCTATCTAATATTTTAGTAATCAAGAATTCTACCAAAGATTTAATTGATTAATTGGATAAAATGCTTAATTAAACAGCAATGTAAAATATATATTATTATTTAGAAAAATCTACTTTAAAAAATGCATACAGCATATTATCAAAAATAAACATTATCATTATTCACAATACAAGAATAGCTTAAAGTTGACAGAGAAATTAAGTGCATTACAGTGCTATTCATTCTTATTTTAAAGCCTTTTCTAACATGCAAAAACAAAAAAAAAAGGTATTTCGAATGACTTTAAGTATCAACAAAACTAAGGCACATGTTAAAATAAATTTTAATATATTTTTATTGCTACTTTTCGTTTTGCAGTCCACAACAGAACGCTCCCTCAAATCAATACACAGCTATTTGTTTGTGTCTCCTTCCTCTTTGTGGGTGAAGTAAGCGCTTCTTCTTCATCCGTGTTTACTGGCGGCTTGCATCCGGAAGCGCGCTGTGTCATGCCATACAAATAATTGCGCAAAAACATAATGTAAGCTTTTAGAATTAATTAAAAGAAGCTTTGAGGCAGAAGATTTTGCCTCAATCATTTTTTGTCATCGAATTACTCGAGTTACTTGAGGAATCATTTCAGCCCTAGTTCAAGTGAATGTTTTTCTGTAAAAACAAGTCGGCCTAACAATACACCAAGATTAAAACACACAAACATTACTTTAAAAAACTTTATTTTTCCAAAACTAGTCAAAGTTAAAACAGTGATCTGCATAAAACAGGAGAATAAAGGTTCTATTTTGCTTAAAGGTCAGTAAAATATGTGGATGACACCAGATGTTTATCAGGTTTTTTTTTTTTTTTTTACTGATTCTTTTATCTTACAATGTCATAACCATTTTTAAAAAACTTTAAGTTAAGGTTGAAAAAAAGAAAATTATAAAAAATGTATGTATTAACAAAATATGAGTCTTCAAATTCAGGTCTTGTTATAGTATAGTAGTCAATAGACGAAGTTAAATTCTTTTTTAGACTACTACAGGTTGTCCCCTACTTACAGATGAGTTCCATTCCATGAGCACGTTCGTAAGTCGGATTTGTTTGGAAGTCGTGGACAAAGTGAGTTTTATACACTTTTGATACAAATAAAATCTGTCCTCTTTCCCAACACTCCCATCATGTCACCAAAAAATCTAACCGTACCTAAGGAAATTAATCTCACAGTGAAATGTTGTCTCTGCACCTTTAAATCATGAGGAGAATCCCGGATGCCATTTTGTCTCGGACCGAATTTCTTCATAAGGAATAATGGAAACTCCATTGATTTGTTCCACAATCCAAAAATAAAAATATTTGATTAATAGAAAATATTAAAGTAAAAAATATGTATGTATTAAACTGCAACTTTATCTTTGAAAAAAATCAGGCTGTGTGTGAGACAGAAGAAGAGAAGGGGGTTATTGTGCAGGAGGATTTCACTCACACATACGGATGTTAACTTTACTTAGACTGCAAGCGTTGCTGGCTGGACTTTTTACATGTGTCCATACACACGCAGTTTCTCCCACATTACGTTAACGTTAAAGGTGCCTGAATGTAATACGAAGCTCACTGCTGCTACATACAAAACTCTGAAGACACAGACACTGCAGAAAGCACTTAGCAGGACATTTTGTTTTTAAAAAAATACAGCTATGTGTGGACATTGCCTTAGATGGCAAACTTTAACCTACATTTACCTTTGAAAATAATTTCTCCCAACAAGAGAGTAGGAGAAGGGCTATTGTGTTGGATGACTAATGCACACACGCCTATTTTATGCATTGAGTTACACACTGAAAATATTGTATATAATTATAAATATTGGTTCTGTTGCACTGCACAGATACAGATATTGCACAAATTTGTACAGTATATGTAAACTACTTCTGTGATTTGTTTTTACAGTGGAACCTTGGATTATGAGCATAATTTGTTCTGGAAGCAGACTCCTATTCCAAAATACTTGTAAACCAAATCAAATTTTCCCATAAGAAATCATGAAAACTCTAATTATTCATTCCACAGTTAAAAGAAAAATACATAAAATTAATTAATTAATTAATTAATTAACTAATTAAAAAATGCTGGGTTGATTTTACTACCCAAATGCTGGGTTGCCTCTGTTGGTTAATTTTTCTGCGTTATTTACAGTGAATTGGAACTTTTTGTTTAACCCAGCTTGCTGGGTTGGAGTTGGGTTAGCTAGTGACAGCTAACATCACAGACAAGACCGCCCCTCCCCCAGTTTGTGTTGTTTTTAACCCAGCATTTTTTAGGGTGTACAATATATAAAGTAAAAATAAAACAAATTAATCTGGACTTTACCTTTAAAAAAAGTCTAAATAAATCCCAACAGATAAGTGTTTCCGTTTATGCGCACAGATGGTGTGTGTGTAAAAATTAGCAAGGAACATCGCTAATGACACTCGCGTGAGCGCATACTAACGGATTGCGACAGAGCAGAGTTTCTGTGTAGAGTGTGTGTCTGTATGTGTGTGTGAAGCTGAGGAGGGGGGTGTAAAGGCGAAAGAGAGTGTTTTGTGTGTGTGTGTCGGCGTCAAATTATGTGCGCACACACATAGGACTAACGACACGCTGAACCAGAGAGGAAGATGTTGATTATACCAGTAAGAGATGAGCACTAAGACCCAGCAGGAGAAATAATTACCCACAATTTCGCAGTGCAAGAGGGATAAAAATCATTGGCTCAGTTGTGATCACGTGACGCTTGGTGTCAAAACAAGAGGACATGCGTGATACATGATACTCGGGACTCGTAAACCAATACTTGCTCTTTTCTCAAGTCATAAATTAATTAAATATCTTTGCTCGCCTTCCGGAACACTCACAAACAACATTACTCACAATCCGAGGGTCCACTTTATCTATGAATGTTTGTAGATGAGTGGTTCATTTGTATCTGCAGAAATCTATAATAACTTAAATGTTGGTATGTTGGGAGCTTACTGTATTATTATTTTTTATTATTATTAAATATCACTAAAATAGAAAGTTTTGCTGCATTTGGGAGCTATGATAGACTTCACAGTAATATTTACATAATAATAATAATAATAACAATAATAATAATAATAATAAACAGACAGATAAGGCTACAACTATGTGATCACTTCTTGTACAAGAGAAGAGGCACACACACATACTATACTTAATTATAAACTCAGAAACTTAAACAAATGTTACATGGCACGTACCTGAAATATAGTAAAGTGCTGTCATTAATTACTGAAGTGACTATAGGGTCACAGGAGAGCTGGAGCCTATGCCAGGAAACGTAGGCCACGAGGTGGGGTAAGTATACACAATAACATCTTATGCCTGGTTATGACCAATCTGGCTGCAAACGTAAGTCATGGCCAAAAGGTTTGAGAATTACATAAATGTTGGAAATTGGAAAAGTTGCTGCTTAAGTTTTTATAACAGCAATTTGCATATACTCCAGAATGTTATGAAGAGTGATCAGATGAATTGCATAGTCCTTCTTTGCCATGAAAATTAACTTAATCCCGAAAAAAAACTTTCCACGACATTTCATTGCTGTCATTAAAGGACCTGCTGAGATCATTTCAGTAATCGTCTTGTTAACTCGGGTGAGAGTGTTGACGAGCACAAGGCTGGAGATCATTATGTCAGGCTGATTGGGTTAGAATGGCAGACTTGACATGTTAAAAGGAGGGTGATGCTTGAAATCATTGTTCTTTCATTGGTAACCATGGTGACCTGCAAAGAAACGCGTGCAGCCATCATTGCGTTGCATAAAAATGGCTTCACAGGCAAGGATATTGTGGCTACTAAGATTGCACCTAAATCAACAATTTATAGGATCATCAAGAACTTCAAGAAAAGAGGTTCAATTCTTGTTAAGAAGGCTTCAGGGCGTCCAAGAAAGTCCACCAGTGCAGAGTTTGCTCAGAAATGGCAGCAGGCAGGTGTGAGCACATCTGCACGCACAGTGAGGCGAAGACTTTTGGAAGATGGCCTGGTGTCAAGAAGGGCAGCAAAGAAGCCACTTCTCTCCAAAAAAACTATCAGGGACAGATTGATCTTCTGCAAAATGTATGGCAAATGGACTGTTGAGGACTGGGGCAAAGTTATATTCTCGGATATTCCGATTGTTTGGGGCATGTGGAAAAAGGCTTGTCCGGAGAAGAAAAGGTGAGCGCTACCATCAGTCCTGTGTCATGCCAACAGTAAAGCATCCTGAGACCATTCATGTGTGGGGTTGCTTCTCATCCAACGGAGTGGGCTCACTCACAATTTTTCCCAAAAACATAGCCATGAATAAAGAATGGTACCAAAACACCCTCCAACAGCAACTTCTTCCAACAATTCAACAACAGTTTGGTGAAGAACAATGCATTTTCCAGCACGATGGAGCACCGTGCCATAAGGCAAAAGTGATAACTAAGTGGCTCGGGGACCAAAACATTGAAATTTTGGGTCCATGGCCTGGAAACTCCCCAGATCTTAATCTTATTGAGAACTTGTGGTCAATCCTCAAGAGGTGGGTGGACAAACAAAAACCCACTAACTCTGACAAACTCCAAGAAGTGATTATGAAAGAATGCGTTGCTATCAGTCAGGATTTGGCCCAGAAGTTGATTGAGAGCAGCCCAGTCGAACTGCAGAGGCCCTGAAAAAGAAGGGCCAACACTGCAAATACTGACTCTTTGCATAAATGTCATGTAATCGTTGTTAAAAGCCTTTGAAATGTATGAAGTGCTTGTAATTATATTTCAGTACATCACAGAAACAACTGAAACAAAGATATAAAAGCAGTTTAGCAGCAAACTTTGTGAAAACTAATATTTATGTCATTCTCAAAACTTTTGACCACGACTGTAGACTTAGCTAGTTAACGTTACTATTTGTATTTTGCTGTAGTCATTGAGCCATTGAATGTTTTTTATTAACTGTTTATATGAATGGCCATGTTCTTGCAAGTAATGCTGCAAGGTCATGTACAGTCGGTATCTTTATGCTAATATTGTACTTACTCATGTAGTTCAGTTACTTTAAAATTAATTAATTTCCCCACAGCATTTGCTTTTGGAACACATTTTAGGGCGGAGAAGTCCTCTCATGTTGGGAATATTCCCACAGACATGGACTACCTGGAATTAATTTGCATAAAAGAGTGAGTTTCTGAGTTAGTGAACATCCTACCAAACATTTTAATGGGAATAGCAGAACTTTACCAGATTTACCAATTTTTTTAAAATAATTTTAGCCACAACATAGCCAGGTGTAGATGGCTTTTCACAGAAAGTACTCATAAGTAACCCAAGTTAATTCACAAGAAAATATAATTATTCAGGTTGTCTTATGTTTCTTCCTCTTTATATTATCTACTCTCATAGTTAATATACCTTGGTGCTGCACCTAACAACCTCACTTTAACTACACTGTATTTTTTTTTTCAAGAAGCAGGATTTCCACTAAGGTACATTACCGATAGCAATTAAAATCTAAAAATAAATTTGATGCCTTTATATTCCTTATATATTTTTTATTCATACAGTATGGAGGCGGCACAGTGGTGAAGTGGTTAACACTGTCACCTTGCACCTCCAGGGGCTGGGTTCGATTCCCGGCCAGGCTCGATTCCCGTCTCTGTGTGCATGGAGTTTGTATGTTCTCCCTGTGCTTGGTGGGTTTCCTCCCACAGTCCAAAGACCTGCGTATTCGGCTATCTGGCATTCCCAAATTGCCTGTAGTGTGTGAGTTATTGTATGAGTGTGCCCTGCGATGGATTGGCACCCTGGCCAGGGTGTACCCGCCTCCTGGTATAGGCTCCAGGTCTCCACGACCCTGAATACAGGATAAAGCAGTATAGATGATGAGTGAGTGAGTGAATATACAGTATCGCACCTATTCAAGAAAACATATTATAAGTTAAAGTATCAGAATAAGTCCAGAAGAAAATTTTTACAGTGTATATTGACTTAATTTTATGGTTTACTTAAATCTAATTTGGTCAGGAGAGTGGTTAATTCAAGAACAAGGGAGTTTAATCAGAATATGAGAAATACAATTAACCAAAATACTTAAGTCACCCTAAATCTGGATACTAATGTTTAAACATTTTCAGGGTAAGAGATGACAAGGGCGTAAAAAATGTGGATGTTGCTCGACTGGTGTTCACAGTCTGTGGGATAGACAGGGGCAGCTTTATTTCAGGAAAGAATGTTCATAATCAACGGTGTGCCCATATACGATTATACGGTGTGATTATACGATTATATTTACATTTACTAATGTTTCTGTTTCAAAAATAAATTCTCTTATTTTGTATAGTTCATTCCTTTAAGGATTGAGAGGTTGTAGCCTGATGTCTGGGCATCTGTATCTGTTATGATGTTCTGCACTCTCGTTCCTGGAGTACATTCATAAGTTGGATTTGTTCATAAGTCAGGGACAAATTGAGTCTATACATCTTTGAATCTAATATACAATATAAAGCAATGTTGCCATCACGTGGCCAAATAATAAATCATATAATTTTATATAAATCATATAATTTTAGTGCATAACACTGGGCTCTCAGTTCGGGCACTTTACATGCCCTCACCTTCGACTGCCGTGGATATGCTTGCTTTAATGACCTAGGTTTTATCTCATACAGTTTTGGAAAATATGACACAAACTGGTTTTAAAATTCCTGCAGGAAGAATAAACATGCATTGATGTTGCTTCATTTTTGAAGATTCAGTTTATTGTGTTTTTCCTGTTTATTTGTTTGTTTGTTTTAATAAGCTATGCTGTGTCACACTTTCAATACTGTTTTTTTTTAACCCTTACGATATATATATATTGTGTCCTAATTTTTCAACTTTAATAACAAAACATAAATATTAAGGTGAATAACGTCTGCTAAATTCCCCAGAGACTCAGCGTTCTCTCACTAAATTTGCTGCACCTGTGTGAGAAAAAAGTGTGCACACGTAGTACATCATGTTGATCACTAGATGGCAGTGTGTTACTATGGTTTTACAAGGAGCCATACGCGAGCGCGCGCACACACACACGCATACAGTGCTTGTCCTCAATCTACCGTAATTGGACATTAGGCTGTAATACGCCGTCACACATACACACGCACACACCAGTCACACTCAGTTGCACATCTGTATACAATATTCCACACATACTCAGTCTGTGTGTGTGTGCGTGTGTGTGTGTGTGTGTGTGTGAGAGAGAGAGAGAGAGAGAGAGAGAGAGAGAGAAGGCGAGAAAGCAGACAGACACAAGGACATAAAGAGAAAAAAGGTAAGAATGAGAGACATTGAGACAGAGAGAAAGGGAGAATGAGAAACTGTGAGGGAGAGGGACAGTGAGAGACAGAAAGTGAGACAGTTCTTCAGAGACAGAGAGAAAATGAGAGAGAGAGAGAGAGAGAGAGAGACAGTGATAGAAACAGCAACGGAGAGAGTGAGAGAGAGAGAGAGAGAGAGAGAGAGAGAGATACAATGAGAGAGACACAGAAGAGAGAGAAAGAGAGAAGGTATAGTGAGAGAGACAGTGAGAAAAAGACTGAGAGAAAGACACTCAGTAAGTGTGTGTGAGAGAGAGAGAGAGAGAGAGAGAGAGAGAGATTAGTAGTGCCAGAATAAGGTTTTTCAGATCTTCAGCCATTCTCAGTTTTTTGGGATCCCCTAACGGTTCTCTCTAGAACCCTATGGTAAGTAGAGGTAACTGTAGAACACTATAATGACACTACAACCCCTTACTTCTCTACCAAACCCATGAAGAACACACATCTGCCTTTCTATGGAATCTTTGTATACATGATTCTGTCTGTGAATCAGCTTAGCTAAAATTGCTACATGGCAGTGTATCTATGGTAAGTTAAGCTCCGCCTCCTTGCTGATAACACAGCAACCTGAAACGATAGTGAAAATAAACTATGAGCATTTTTCTGGAAAAGTAAACAAAAATTCTGGTATTAATTTATTATTAATTAAAGAGAATTAAGTGTCTCCCTCACACAAAAACACTGTACCATTAAATCACTCTTATTTGCCGTGTCATGGAATAATTTAAGGGGAATATATTGTTCCAAATTAACTTTCTTCATCATGTTTTAATGTTAAGATGTTTCACCAGTGTGTTTGTACACACACAACAAAAGTGATTGAAATAAATTCCCAATTTTTTGTCCTTAAATGAGCCTGTTAGATTTTCCCCGTAATGTGACCTCATATAATACAAGTCTGCCCTGGGTTTGGTGTTCATTTCTGCTGTTCACTGGTGGGCATGGCTTAGCAGTAGCTTATTTACATAGACACTGAAATTGTATGTTTTGAGGAGTGAAACAGGGGGGTTTAACACACACTCTGGGGCAGTGCTGAGACCCGTGTTAATGTGTTAAAGAAATAGTAAACTGCTCATAGACTGCTAAATTATCTCACCATCTTCTTATCCATGTATCATCAGAGAGATCTTTTTAATTCCCTCTCTGCATTTATGTTCCAGTGTCTTATACGTTTCCGTCTTTGGTCTGTATTTTCTATCCCTGATTGTTGTTCCAGTGTAAAGGAGAGTCTTATGGTTTAGAGCCATTGGATTAGATGCAATTGTAAAGCCACTGAAGAAGCGACAGAGGTGTAAGCTACGCACAGGAGTTTCTGAAACTGAAAATTTAAAAATCTGAAGCTGGAGGTTACTGAAGCAGCTAAGATAAAACTAATGTGATTCTGAACACCCGGACGTTTCCTCAGGTGAACACTCACGTGACTCTCAAATGTCAGGTGTAAAGTCACTGAATGCTGCTCTTACTTATCACGTGACTTCACATATAAATATTATTTAGTTGTATGGATGATTTCAGGTTGTTGCCTCATTTGGCTGTGTTTCCATCGGCATGAGCAGCCCATCCTAAAATAACACACACACACACGCACACGCACACACACACACACGCACACACACGGAGCTACACTCATTATTTCACTTTACACCCTTAACATCTCGATTTGGAACGCTGACCGTCTCCTACCGGTAAAAACATCAGGTATTTGAGGCGTCTTTGTTTGAGACCTCAAAGTCTGTGTGCATGTGTGTGAGGTAGGTCACCTCGCGCAGCTGCGTGCTGAGGTCCACACACCCCTCCCCCATCAGACCTCATTACGGTGGAGAGGCACGACCAGCCGCCCGCCCACACACACAAACGCACACACACGCACTGTCAGGTGCTAAAAAGCCAACACGGATTAGTTTCTATGCCAACGGAAGCAGGACGCTCTCACGCAGTACCCGTGCAATGTTTTTTATTTCCCTGTGTGTGTGTGTGTGTGTGTGTGTGTGTGTGTGTGTGTGTGTGTGTGAATCTCCAGGAGATAAAACTGCTTCTGCCTCACTAAACACACCACCGGGGTGAAAACTGCATAAAGCTCACACCATATTTATTTCCTTCTCTCTATTATAATTTTTAAAATATTTTTTTGTTTTTATATTAGGTGAAAAAAAAAGATTATTAACATTTCATTTTAATCTGATATTCTATTTAAAAATATGCAGTATTATTAATTATTAATTATCCCATAGCTTGATTGTAATTGTGAATGTATCTTTGACAAGAAAATCAATCTTGCTCATATCCTTCCAACCCTGTATTGTGATGTCATTAGCATAAAGAAACATTTACATATACAAATAGACGCGTTTTCACTGGGGGGCAGATTTTGTTGTATTTTATTTTTGGAGAGCAGCAACAGGATCAAGAGTGGAGCTTGCATCTTCGTTTTTTTTATTCTGGCTGGTCAAACACATGTCCCAGTCAAAAATAGAAAAGAAATAAGATAGATAGACAGACAGACAGATAGATAGATAGATAGATAGATAGATAGATAGATAGATAGATAGATAGATAGATAGATAAAATATGCAGTAGTACTGTAGTACTATGTAGTAGTACTATATATATATATATATATATATATATATATATATATATATATATATAAACACAAATATACACAGTACTCAGACCCTTTGTTATGACCACACTTGCAGTTGAGCTCTGGTGCATACTGCTCCTATCAATGGTCCTTGGATGCTTCTGGGGTTCATCTGTGCAAAAATGACTTCACTGGACATAATTAGAAAAGGCATGTACCTGTCTACATAAGGTCTCATAGTAGGTGGTGTGTGCCAGAGTGAAAACAAATCAATGAGCGCAAGAGAATTATCTTTAAATGACAGGATTGTGTCCAGACACAGATGTGGGCAAAAGACAAGAAACATTCTGAAGCATCAAAAGTGTCCAAGAGTATGATAGCCTCCATCCAGCCTCCAAAAGGAAGGGATTTGGAACAAAAAACAGTCATTCCAAATCAGTCCATTCAGCTAAAATGAATAAACAGGGATTAAAGAGGTAACCATGAACTTAAGGGTCACTATAAATTAGATCTTGAGTTCCCTAGTGGAGATAGGAGAGACCTCTAGAAGAACCACCATCACTGCAGCATTCGACCAATCAGGGCTGTATTTTAGAGCAACCAAACAGAAGCCATTCCTCACTAAAACTCACATGGCAGCCAGGTGAATGTTTGCCAAAAAGCATCTGAATGACTCCTGTGAACTAAATCCTCTGCTCTTATGACACAAAGGTTGAACTATTTATAATCAGGAAATTAGGCACTGCACATCACCTTATTTAAACCATCCCTACAGTAAGGTGGTGCAACATGGTGGTGCAGGGTCATGCTGTGGGGATGTTTTTCTGGAACTGGGTAGTCAGTATAGAGGAAAAAATTATGCAGATAAAATAAAGAGCTATTATGAGTGAAAACATCATCACTCTAAGGTTTACAGTTCAACCAGACCACTCCTGTGTTTGTTATATTACAGTCTCTAAGGTTTACAGTTCAACCAGACCATGACCCAAAATATAACAAACACAGGAGTGGCTCCAGAATGGCTCTGGAATGGCCCAGGCAGAATCCAGACCTGAACCCAAAATGGCATGTCTAGAGAGACCTGAAAATGGCTATGCACTGCCCCTGCCTGTTTAACCTGTTGAAGCAAGAACAATTCTGCCAAGAAGAATGGGACAAACTTCTTAAAGGTTTGCAAAGATTATAGCATCATTAACAAGCAGATGTGAGGCTGTCACTGCCAAAGATGCTTTGACCAAGTAATAAGTGATGGGTCACAATACTTACTAGAATGATATATTGCGCTCTTTATATAAAGAAATATATATATATATATATATACAAAAACAATAAACAAGTTTTTACGTGGAATATAAAAAAATCAATTGGCACTATATAGTAATGATTATATGTAAATTATTTTTTTTACAAAAAAAAAAAATCTGAAAAGTGCATTTGTATTTAGCCCCCTTTACTCAGATAACTAACTACTGCCCTAACTAAAATTCAGTTGAACCAATTGCCTTCAGAAGTCACCTATTTAATCTCAGTATAAAAACAGCTGTTCTGTGAAGTCCTTGGAAGTTTGTTAGAGAACACTAGTGAACAAACAGCATCATGAATCCCAAGGAAAACGCCAGACAAGTTGTGGAGAGGTTTAAAGCAGGGTTAGGTTATTAAAAAAAAGTCCCAAGCTTTGAACATCTCACGGGACACTGTTCAATCCATCTTTCAAAAATGGAAAGAGTACTGCAAACCTACCAAAACATGGCCGTTCACCTTTTAACATGTTTCATTGGTTGTGACGTTGCTTTATGCACATGTTGAAATGGTCCAGGACAGAAGATGTGTAGGGGTTCAAATCTTTGAGTCCATGGTTGCCTGTGAGGCAAACGTGCTCCAGTTAGTGTCTTGAAACTGATGTTGTGGTGAAGAAAGCGCCCTGGCCATAACTTCTCTCTCTTCAATGATTAGCATTACCATCTAATGGAATTTAAACTGCAATCACAACATTGGCTAAAAACTCCCAGGAAAAATTGAAGGGTCTGCATCTACTCACCAAATCCTAAAAATTAGCAGAACAATGACTTTCAGTTACAGTGGAGTCCATACACCATGATTTGTTAACATAAATGCACAAACCTCCTCCTTTACTCTTACCAGAGTCCACTGCCATTGTATCTGCCTAAAACATGGCGACCCTCTAGCAAAGTGGTGCTGCTAGGAATGTTGCTGTTAAGGCACATTTCAGAAAAAATCATGATGTTGCGTTCTATAATCCATTTATGCTATGTTATCTGAAGCTCATTGTTTGAGTCTGAGACTGTACATTAGCAACAAAGATGCTAAGGAAGAATAGATATTTAATATGCTGTCTGTAAAACTATTTGCTTGCAGACTACATCATGACGCATGTCATTTACATATTGCCGTCATTGTTGGTGAATGAGGCGTGTGTTCAATTTCAGTACACAACTTTCCAATAAATTACACATTTGACATTTATATTATTTTATAAATGCAAAATTGTGGAATATTTCATTAAAGTATTGTGTTTGTGTATTGAGTCATGGCTTAGGCTGTTTCTTTGGTGATAGGAGCTTCTTGTGCGCCAGGTCTGGTTACTGGTTTTTAAAGGTGAGAGTGCACTACTATCATCTGCTAGTTTTGAAACTCTTATAACGTGTGTAAACGGCAACCAGGTGATTAAAAATGTCAGGGTGTGTGAGAGGGGCTGTGTCAGTGTGTCAGGGTCAATCATCCACTCTTCAGGTACAGGGTCATATGGATTGATGTTATTGATCAATTCAAATATCACTGCCTGGCACAGGCATTTAATATTGTTAACCCTCGTACCTGCTGACAGGGTTCACCTGTTCATTTTTTGATCATGTCTTCCCATCTGTGATGATTGGGTCCTTGTGTTTTTGCTTGTCTAAACTTTACTGAGCTTATGCTAGCTTTGCTTAGATTATTTTTTGTAGTTCTTGAGCGTAGTGTATTTAGTCACAATGCCTGATTTGTGAGTTGTCCTCATATCCTTTGCCACATGACGGTTTCTCAATGTGTTGGTAAACGAAAAAGCTCTGTGTGTTCATCCACTGAATTTGACGAGTGTGTTATGGCATTACAAAATAAGATGTTTTCTGACTGTGTGAACATGGCAGCTGTAAGGAGCTCTTTGGAAAAAACTTATGCTAACTTCTGAGCTAGCTACTGTAACATTCGCTAATGTTTAAGGTAATTCTTAAGCAACAAGTTAAGTAAGTATTTAAGCAAGAATTCTAATTCTAATGGCTGTATTTATGTCTGTATTTTGCTAGCCTTACATGTAAATATAATTAATTTTATCCCTAGTTAATCAGTTAGCAGAGATATGCACCTGTTTAGCTTTATCTAGATAATACTTCCTCAGTAAAACTCTTTAGCTCTGTACTGCCCTTTTGAGTTGACACCTACTTAACTCTGTCGCAAGTTTCAGGATAACAGTAAAATATGAGTGAGACCAAATTTAGAGCATGTTACATACATGGAGACTCCTCCAAACTTAGCTCAACATACTGTATACCTTTACTTAAATTATAAATTAATTTTAGCAGATTTCTAAGTATCCCTGATCTTTGATAAATATTGTAACAGTACTATCAGAGAGTAATGATGTGGTATGAAAACGCTGCCTCCAAATTGAGATGGATTTATAGTGAGAAAAAAAAATGAATTTGAGTAAGTCATCAGCCACCAACAACCAAAGACCTATCACTAATCACCACCGTTCTCAACGCCCAATCACTAATCATCACTATTCCTCATGACTGCTGATGTAATCATAATAATGATAAATAATTTGTAGATAATTCTCTCTTTATTGTAAACTCTGCCACTGTGTATGATAAAAGAGTTTAGAGGTTTTATCAGAATGCTTGAAGAGAACTGAGGGAACAATAGCTGGGCATGAGGAGGAGGAGGGGTAGGAGGTGATGGAGGGGTGAGGGGGGGAGTAAACAGGCGTGAGTGAGCGTGTGCAGCTTGCAGGAAGTGTCACGCGCCGTGCTCATTGACAGTGTCGCGCTCGCGCCGCCCTGAGAGCGCCGGCAGCGCCGCGCAGACAGACAGCTCGAATTAATCCCGGGGGAGCGCGTGACAGTTCAGCACCGCCGCGAATTATAACGCAGGAGGATGCTGGGAAACGGGCAGGGGAGAAAGAGGAAGGGGGAGCGCGCGTTTGTCAGATCATAATTAAATGATGAATCGCTATTCCGCTATTAACGCTGTGCGACCCTGAAAAAAAGCCCACACGAGGAAATAAATAAATAAAATGAGAACAGAGAGACAGAGAGAAAAGCGCTTCACTGATTATAATATAATCAGAAATTTACTAAATATAGCTAATGCTAATTCTCAATAAACAAAATACTGATTTTACTAATATTATAGTGTGACAACTGATTAATATTTACATCTACATTTGTTAATTATTTATTAATTAAATTGTTGTCCAAATAGAGAGAGAGAGAGAGAGAGAGAGTATGTGTAGCAATTCTATCCCCGGAATTAAACGTACTGCACACTGTACAAACCTTTAACCGTGGTGTTTTTGTGTTCATTTTAAATGATAATCACAATAATAATTAATAATAATTGGTCTCAGTATAGAACCCTGTGGAACGCAGGAACTGTGTATGAAGACTAGAAAGACATTTTAGTCTTGCTGCTGCTTATTTTTTTGTTGTTGTTATAAGACTCACTTATTAAGCAACAAAAAACAAACAAACATTAGATGAAAAACAAACAAAAAATATTATTATTGTTGATAATATTATTTATTAATTTATTTGTTTCATTTTTTTTTTCAAAAATACAAACAATTGACCAGTTATGTTAATTGTTAATGATTGGTTGGACCTTTACTCCTCAAGCACACAGCATTGTCAATAACAAGACAGTTTTATTAAAAATTGCTATATATAGTAAATTCACAACCTATGAACAAGTTCTGTTCCGGGAGCAGATTGGTTCGTAAGTCCAACTAAGTAATTTTTATACATCTTCGACACAAATTCACAATGTAAAGCATATAAAACAAACTAAATATTGTATATAATTTTATAATTATTGGTATCTGCACTGCAGTGTTTATTTTTTTGTACAATACTCATAAGCTAATTCTGCGATTTGTTGTGGTTCATTTGTATTATTGGAAATTCATAACACGAATGTTTGTAAGTCTGGGACTTACTGTATTATTATTATTTTTTTTTTTTATACAACTATAAAGAGATGTGCCCCCCCAAAGCAGAACAGTGGAGTCAAATGGATATTCCAACCCTGTTAACGGCATATTCACACCTTTCAATGGCTTTCTTGTCCAGTGCTGGTCCATCGAGCTTTGTGGCTGAAGCCAGGGTTTAAGGAGTGGATCCAATTCATGCTCTTCATTCTCACCAGACCACCATACCTGTGCACTCAGAGCCTTGTGGGCCAGTTACACTCTAGCCTGGTAAGTGGAATTTACTACACTTCCAAAGCATGTATGCTGAGTCAAAGAACATGTGCAGCCCAATCTTAAGCTAGGACTGTTAAATATTAGATCTTTCGCATCTAAAGCAGTTATTGTTAATGAAATTATCGCAGATCAGGAGTTTGATATACTCTGCTTAACCGGATCCTGAATTAAACAGGACGACTATGTAGGTTTAAATGAAGCTAGTCCTCCTGGATACGGCTACATACACCAGCCTCGGCTAACTGGTAGAGAAGGAGGCATTGCAGTTATCTACCATGATAATCTGAGTATCGTACAAATACATGGACACAAATTTAATGCATTTGAAGTTCACTATAGTAACAACAAGTGTAGCTACAAATATTATATTAATTAATAAACATTAATTATATAATATAAGTCTGCTCAGTCAATCCTGATAATTATCATTTATAGACCCCCAGGGCCGTACTCTGAATTTTTTTTGTGAATTTGCAGTTCCCTTTCAAAAGCTACACTCAATGCTGCGTGAAAACGCTATGGGAACATCTCATTGTTCTCCGGTTGTGAAGCCTGTGTATGTCAACACCGCGAATACTTCGGCTTAAAACCTCTGCCAGGCATGACGTCACCAAATAAGGTGCACCTGCAGGTTATAAATAGGAGTGAACCGGAAACATCCTCAGATCTTTTTGTCTTCAGGACCGCTTTGTGTTTGCGTGTGTGTGTGTGTGTGTGTGCAACAGAATCACGGTAGGAAAGAAAAACTTTACTTACTGATAATGAAGAGTTGGTTGCGAGATGCGTGCCTCCATGTGATTTCTTTCAGAGGGCGATCTCCACGGCTTTTTCTTGAGTGCTTGGGTTTCAAGGAAGGTGCAAGGATTGTGATCTCCCTATTAAGGCACTTCGCGCGTGGCTCGCTTTCTTTAAAGAGAAACCGCGAGCCGCGGCGCATTCCTGAGGCTCGCGTGCGTATGAGACGATATTTCCCCCTTTCTCTCGCGCTCTCCCCGGATCAGGACGTTTTTAGCGTCCGCTTCTCAAGCGAGCTCCAGCGCTTCTTGTGAGCGGGGGAAAGAGACTTCCTCACTTGGTTCCATGGAGATAGCATGCCGATCGGGCAGACGTGCATGAAACAGAATTCCCCCTTTCCCTCGTGCTCTCCTCGGATTAGGAAGTTTTAGCGTCCACTTCTCAAGCACGCTCCAGCGCTTTTTGTGAAGGGGCCGAATAGATTTCCTCTCTCGCCGCAAAAATAAATAAATAAATAAAAGAATAAAAATAAATTAAATAAATAAATAATAAAAAATCAAACAAGCGCTCAAAGTTAGACGACAGGTTTCTGTCGGGTGGCCAGGGGAGGGGCCTCAACGAGGGTTCCTCCCCTTTTTTTTGGCGACCTCCATGACGAGTTAACTCTTTCATGGAATAAGCCTTATTCATCCCCTGTTTTATGATGATACCCCAGATTGAAGAGACGCTTGCGAGCTATCTCTCTCCTGGGAGCTCATCCTCCCTGAAAAAGCCCACACTGTCTACCAAGCCGTGTAGACTAACATCTTCGTTGGTGGGGAAAGCTTTTCAGGCAGCGGGTCAGGCTGGTGCTGCCCTGCACACCATGGCGATTTTGCAGGTATACCAAGCTCACCTGCTAAGAGTTCTGAGCACTGGCGGGTCTATTGATGGCGCCGAGATTCTTCTGTGCCATTAAACAGACGACCCGTGCTATCAGCCGTTCTATGGCTGCCGTGGTCGCCACGGAGAGACATCTGTGATTTAACCTCACGGGCATCGAAGTCAGGGATCGCGTTTTCCTCCTTGATGCCCCCCTCTCGCCTTCCGGCTTCTTTGGCGACGCTATAAACACCGCTGCCACTAGGTTCGGGAGGCGAAGCTCTAGGAGCAGACCTCCGTGAGGTTTCTCCCCTGCCATGCTCAGGAGTCGGGACTGTCGGCCACCCAGTCCCGACCAGGTCTGGTCCCCACGAGGCGTGAGGCACAGTAGAGACAGGGGAGGGACTCGTCGCACTTTGCAATCTGCCTCAAAGAGAAAAAAAAAAGCACCGGACCTGAGGAGCATTATCTCCGCCAAAAAGGAAGTCCTGAGGTTGACATGCCCAGGACCACGGGGGTGTTTCCCCCTGGGGAGTGACATGTAAAAATTCTAATAAGGGATAAAGACTCATCCCTAGCACCCTATGGAGACCGTTGTCTAATCTCCACCACCACTGGTGTTTTGGGAAGCAGCGGTCTCCAGCGAAATGTTAGCTGTCAGCGAAACCTCCCCCCCCCCCTCTGTTGCACATCGTTCTCCGCGTTTTCAATGGCGTGGTCTTCACTTCCATGAAACCGGAACGAGCGCATCTGCTGACTTGGCAATTACAGACTTTGCTGGGAAAAGGGGCCATAGATCTTGTTCCCCTGCCAGACGAGAGATGGGGGGTTGCGTCAACGTTGACAGCCAAAATTATGGTTTCTCAAATTCAACCAGAGGTTTGGTTTGTGACGGTCAACCTGAATGACGCATATTTTCATATAGAAATATTGCCACAACACAGGAGGTTCCTGAGGTTTGCTTTCAGGGGTGAAGCTTACCAGTATCGGGTCTTTCTATCTGGCCTAGCCCTGTCACCCCGCACATGTAAAATGCACGGATGCAGCTCTGGCTCTATGATTCCAGGGCATCCGTATTCTGAATTGTATAGATGACTGGCTGATCCTAGCTCAGTCTTAATAGCTAGCGCTTCGACATTGGGATGTCATCCTAGCTCATCTCCATTCTTTAGGATTGAGACTCAACGCCACGAAAGTCGTTCTCTTTCCTGTTCAGAGGACAACATATTTGGGTGTCACATGGGATTCGATCACAAGATGGGCACAGCTGTTTCCCTCTTGTGTCGAACCCATCCTCCAACACCCTGAAGGAAATCAAGCTAGGTCAGAAAGTGACACCATCACTTTCAAAGATCTTTAGGTCTCATGGCAGCTGCATCCACGGTGATACCTTTGGGCCTTCTGCACATGAGGGCATTTTCAGTTGTGGCTTTGAGCCAGGGGATTTCACTCAAGGGCCAATCCCCAGAGGCTAGTAAGTGTTACGCGCTGGGGCTTCGTACCCTTTCTATGTGGTTCAGACCCCGGTTTCTGACTTTGGGTCCAACTTTAGGTCCGTCTTGTCGTCGCAGGATGCTAACGACAGACGCTTCCCTCACAGGCTGGGGTGCGGTCTTGGATGGCCGTCCAGCACAAGGGACCTGGAGAGGTCATCTTTTCGCATGGCACACCAATTGCCTCGAAATGATGGCTCTGTTTCTGGCCCTGAAACACTTCCTCCAGCAGTTGAGAGGCTACCATGTCCTAGTGCGAGTGGACAACACTATGGTAGTCTCAAACATAAATCGCAAGGGTGGACTGTGCTCGCGCTGCTTGAACAAGCTAGCGCACCACCTTCTGCTTTGGGCACAGGACACGTTCCTGTCCCTCAGAGTGATTTACATCCCGGGGCACATGAATGTAGGTGCGGACTTGCTACCCAGGACAAGCTGTGACTCATGGGGACTGGAAACTCCACCCCGAAGTAGTCAGTCAAATCTGGGAAAGATTTTATATAGCAGAGGTGGACTTCTTCACCTCGCAAGAGGCAGCACAATGTCCCCTTTACTAGTCTGACTCCTCCAGCTCCCCTGGGTCTGGATGCCATGGCCCACATGTAGCCCAGATTTTGGCTTTAAGTCAACGTGGCGTAACTCAGAGCAGCTCTTTGTTTGCCATGGGGGTCGCAACCGGGGGGCAGCCGCCACTAGACAGACTCTGTCACACTGGGTGAGAGATGCTATTGCCCTAGCCTATGAAGAGCGTGGTCACACTTCGCCTCTGGGAATCAGGGCTCATTCAACCAGGGGGATTGCCTCATCAATTGCTCTGGCAAGAGGCTTCCCCCTGCAGCAGGTGTGTGATGCGGCAGGCTGGTCCTCTCCACACACGTTTGTTAGATTTTATAGTCTGGATGTCAATGCTACTCCGGACTCGTGGATCCTTGAGTCAGCATCCCAGAGCTAGGTCTGAGACCTTCTTGGCTATTGTGCACACAGGCTACACAACCTAGGGGTCCAGACACTTGCAGTGCGGCGGCGTTGGTATTCTCATTCCCATAGCGTTTTCACGCAGCATTGAGTGTAGCTTTTGACAGGGAACATCTCGTGTTGCTTAGCTGTAACCCTGTTCCCTGATAAAGCGGGAACGAGATGCTGCATTTCAATGCCGCACTGCTGGCGTGCCTGGACGTCCTTCAGACAGTATTGACCTGAGGATGTTTCCGGTTCACTCCTATTTATAACCTGCTGGTGCAACTTAATCCATGACGTCATGCCTGGCAGAGGTTATAAGCCAAAGTATTCTGCGGTTTTGACATACACAGGCTTCACAACTGGAGAACAAAGAGACGCTCCTATAGCGTTTTCATGCAGCATCTCGTTCCTGCTTTATCAGGGAACAGGGTTACAGCTCAGTAACCCGAGACGATTTCCTCTCAAACCTAGTCATTTCTGTAGACAAAGCGTTAATTGCTGGAGATTTTAATATTCATTTTGAGTATCCAGTAGACCCTCTGAGAACAGCATTTATGTCCATACTGCACTCGGTAGGAGTAAATCAATGTGTAATAGGACACACTCATAAGGTCACTCTTTAGAATTAATAATATTCTTTGGATTAAGTATAAGATATTTATTCACAATTCCACTGTTTGAAGTTATCTCTGATCACTACAGTATCTTACAATACAGTATCTCAATTAAAGTGTGTCACGTACGCATAGCACCACGCTTTCGTATTAAAAGTACATTCACATCAACTACCACACAGAGCTTTATCAGTAATCTCCCAGAGTTACCAAATTTTCTAAAACAGATAGTGCCAGAAAAAACAGAACCCCTGTTCACTCAGCATTGGGTACGTTCCAAAATCTTGTCAATTAGCAGTTATTAAACCGATAATTAAGAAGTCTGACCTCGACCCCTGTCAGCTGTCCAATTACAGGCCGATATCAAACCTCCCCTTCATCACTAAGATTTTGGAAAAGATAATAGCAGACCAGCTATATCTACATAGAAATAGAACAAATGAACTGTATCAGTCAGGATTTAGGCCTCGTGTTACTCGACCTCAGTGCAGCTTTTGACACCATTGGTCATGGTATTGTCCTTTGCAGATTAGAAAATATAGTAGGAATTAAGGGAACAGCCCTCTCCTGGCTCAGATCCTATTTGACTGATCGTTATTAATATTCAGATTTAAATAGTGATTATTCTGCATGCTCTCTAGTGGAGTTTGGTGTTCCACAGGGTTCGGCTGTAGGCCCACTGCTTTTGTCCCCTTTATATGCTTCCTTTGGGCAACATAGTCCGTAAGCATGATATTAGTTTTCATTGTTATGCTGACGACACACAGTTATACGTCTCAGCAAAACCAGATGAGAAAAAACAGCTCGCTAAATTTGAGCAATGCCTAAAGAATATAAGAGGCTGGATGCTAATTAACTTCCTTCTGCTTAATCTTGGACTGCATGTAGCTAGAAACAAGGTTTTAGATCACACTGTAACTTTAGATGGCCTTTTTGTTCTATCTAGTGCAACAGTAAAATGCTAGTGTGATTATAGATTCTAGTCTTTCATTTGAAGCTCATGTAGACAATATCACAAGGATAGCATTCTTTATTCCTCAGAAATATTGCCAAGTTAAGGAATATTCTGTCACTAAACAATGCAGAAAAACTAGTTAATGCGTTCATAGAGGATTATGGTGAACTGGTATTTTTAGATGCTGTCTTCCCCACTCTCATTGATCACTCATGTTTGTTGACGGTGAGGTGATTGGTTTCTTTACATCTATGGGAGGCCTCATGTCTGTGGTTCCTTCTGGCTCTCCCTCTTTTAGTTATGCTGTTATAGTTAGTCCTGCCCGAGTCCCTACTTGCACTCTGGATTAAATATACATTCACATGCATCCCGGTGTCTGGGGACGGTTTCACTCTACAGTCGTGGCCAAAAGTTTTGAGAATTACATGAATATTGAAATTTGGAAACGTTGCTGCATAAGTTTTTATAATAGCAATTTGCAAAAACTCCAGAATGTTATGAAGAGCGATCAGATGAATTGCATAGTCCTTCTTTGCCATGAAAATTAACTTAATCCCGAAAAAAACTTTCCACTGCATTTCATTGCTGTCATTAAAGGACCTGCTGAGATAATTTCAGTAATCGTCTTGTTAACTCAGGTGAGAATGTTGACGAGCACAAGGATGGAGATCATTATGTCAGGCTGATTGGGTTAGAATGGCAGACTTGACATGTTAAAAGGAGGGTGATGCTTGAAATTATTGTTCTTTCATTGTTAACTATGGTGACCTGCAAAGAAACGCGTGCAGCCATCATTGCGTTGCATAAAAATAGCTTCACAGGCAAGGATATTGTGGCTACTAAGATTGCACCTAAATCAACAATTTATAGGATCATCAAGAACTTCAAGAAAAGAGATTCAATTCTTAAGAAGGCTTCAGGGCGTCCAAGAAAGTCCAGCAAGCGCCAGGATCGTCTCCTAAAGAGGATTCAGCTGCGGGATCGGAGTGCCACCAGTGCAGAGCTTGCTCAGGAATGGCAGCAGGCAAGTGTGAACGCATCTGCACGCACAGTGAAGCGAAGACTTTTGGAAGATGGCCTGGTGTCAAGAAAGGCAGCAACGAAGCCACTTCTCTCCAAAAAAACCATCAGGGACAGATTGATCTTCTGCAAAAAGTATGTTGAATGGACTGCTGAGGACTGGGGCAAAGTCATATTCTCGGATGAAGCCTCTTTCCAATTGTTTGGGGCATCTGGAAAAAGGCTTGTCTGGAGAAGAAAAGGTGAGCGCTACCATCAGTCCTGTGTCATGCCAACAGTAAAGCATCCCGAGACCATTCATGTGTGGGCTCACTCACAATTTTCCCCAAAAACACAGCCATGAATAAAGAATGGGACCAAAACACTTTGCATTTTCCAGCACTATGGAGCACCGTGCCATAAGGCAAAAGTGATAACTAAGTGGCTCAGGGACCAAAACGTTGAAATCTTGGGTCCATGGCCTGGAAACTCCCCAGTTCTTAATCACATTGAGAACTTCAATTCAATTCAATTCAATTTTATTTATATAGCGCTTTTAACAATTGACAAAGTTGAAAAGAACTTGTGGTCAATCCTCAAGAGGCAGGTGGACAAACAAAAACCTACTAATTCTGACAAACTCCAAGAAGCGATTATGAAAGAATGGATTGCTATCAGTCAGGATTTGGCCCAGAAGTTGATTGAGAGCAGCCCAAATTGCAGACTCCTGAAAAAGAAGCGCCAACACTGCAAACACTGACTTTTTGCATAAATGTCATGTAATTGTCGATAAAAGCCTTTAAAATGTATGAAGTGCTTGTAATTATATTTCAGTACATCACAGAAACAACCGAAACAAAGATCTAAAAGCAGTTTAGCAGCAAACTTTGTGAAAACTAATATTTGTGTCATTCTCAAAACTTTTGGCCATGACTGTACTATGAAGACGGTTCTGGCCTCAACAGCAGAGTCTTTCTCTGCAGACTTGGCTGCAGTCACTCAATAGTCCAGGACTGGAATTTCCTACAAGTCTACCTGAGCCTCCAATAACTACCTGGACTCCATATTAACATCAATTAACATTTGTTAACAACTGTTATACTGACCTGCCTGCCACCTAACACACAGTATGAATGCAGATCAATTCCTGCTTTCTGTTCACCCAAATGAGGATGGGTTCCCTGTTGAGTCCGGTTCCTTTCAAGGTCTCTTCCTTTTGCCATCTCAGAGAGTTTTTCCTTGCCACTGTTGCCCTCGGCTTGCTCATCAGGGACTATATGACCATTTTGATTCATACACATTCACATTCCATACAAACTTAAATAATTCTTTCATGACAATCACAATTGTTAAAAGCGCTAAAAAGAGAGGAGGAAGGGTAAGACTGAATGACTCCCTTCCTCCCTCATACCTTCTTACACAGTAGCTCTCTCCCCCTCTCTTATTTGAGAGGAGGGAGGGGGCTACTGTGTGGGACAACTTATACACACACACACTAAGGGAAACACTAGTCTGTTGGTCTGTCAATAACGGACTATAAATTCAAATTCAAATTCAAATTCAAATTTTATTTGTCACATACACAGTCATACACAGTACGATATGCAGTGAAATGCTTATACGACCGCTCCGTGACCTTAAATAATTTTTACAAAAGGAACCTATAAAACAGATTCCAACAAAGTTACAAAATATATATATATACATAAAATCTGAAGTATAAAACACCAACATCCGGTATGACGAATGCGGACATGACTCTGGCAGACGAGCTGAACACCTTTTATGCTCGCTTCGAGGCTGCAGCTAAAGACGCTAGCATTGCTAATGCTAGCGGTGCTAATGGCTGCAGAGAGGAAGTCACTGCCAGCACCGGAAACGCGTTCATCATCTCCGAGCATGACGTGAGGAGAGCCTTCAAGAGAGTGAACATCAGGAAAGCAGCAGGACCAGACGGCATCTCAGGTCGAGTCCTCAGAGCCTGCGCAGACCAGCTTGCACCTGTGTTCACAGAGATATTCAACCTCTCCTTATCTCAGTCGGTGATCCCCACATGCTTCAAAGAGTCCATTATTGTTCCTGTTCCGAAGAAACCACATCCTGCTTCCCTCAATGACTATCGACCTGTAGCCCTCACATCAGTGGTGATGAAGTGCTTTGAACGCCTGGTCAGAGACTTCATCATCTCTTCACTACCCGACACTCTGAACCCACTACAGTTTGCATACCGCCCGAACCGCTCCACAGATGATGCCATCTCTCATCTCCTCCACACAACACTCACTCACCTAGACACTAGAAGGGGGAATTATGTTAAAATGCTTTTCATCGACTACAGCTCAGCATTTAACACCATAATTCCCTCCACACTCACCACCAAGCTGGAGCATCTGGGACTCAGCTCATCTCTGTGTCAGTGGATCTCTAATTTCCTAACTGGGAGACCACAGGCTGTAAGGATGGGTGGACACGTCTCAGCCTCTCTCACTCTCAGCACTGGAGCCCCACAGGGCTGTGTTCTGAGCCCCCTGCTGTACTCTCTGTACACACATGACTGTGCGGCCACTACCAGCTCCACCACCATCATTAAGTTTGCTGACGACACCGTCGTGGTGGGCCTGATCTCTGACAACGACGAGACGGCCTACTTGAAGGAGATTGGAAATCTGGAGAACTGGTGCCAGAGGAACAACCTTCTTCTAAATGTCAGTAAGACAAAGGAGCTGATAGTGGACTTCAGCACTAAGCAGGAGAGGAGCTACCAGACCCCCGTCATCAACGAGAGCCCAGTGGAGAGAGTGGACTGCTTCAAGTACCTCGGTGTTCACATCACGCAGGACCTATCATGGCCCTGTCACATCAACACCGTGGTGAAAAAGGCCCGACAGCGTCTCTACCACCTCAGACGCCTGAGAGACTTTAGACTGCCCTCCAAGGTGCTCAGGAACTTTTACTCCTGCACCATAGAGAGCATCCTGACGGGAAACATCGCATCCTGGTTCGGGAACAGCACCATGCAGGACAGACGAGCCCTACAGAGGGTGGTGTGATCAGCTGAGCGCATCATCCGAACTGAGCTCCCTGACCTGCACTCTGTCTACAGCAAGCGGTGCTGGACCAAGGCCAGGAAGATCATGAAGGACCTCAGCCACCCCAGCAATGGACTGTTCTTTCTGTTGCGGTCTGGGAAGCGCTTCCGCTCCCTCAAGGCCAATACAGAGAGACTGAGAAGGAGCTTCTTCCCGCAGGCGATACGGTCTCTCAATCAAACCAATACACTGGACTAAACACCTTTGCATTTTCTTGCACACACAGAACGGACAATTATGTCAATGCACATATGCACATTTTGCACACTTCAAGGACTTCTTTTCACACCCCCCTCATCTCATTAAAATACTACCTCAAGTTTTTCACAGACTATAGTCGTAATATATTACATCACATCATACTTCAGATTTTATATATATATATATATATATTTTGTAACTTTGTTGGAATCTGTTTTATAGGTTCCTTTTGTAAAAATATTTAAGGTCACGGAGCGGTCGTATAAGCATTTCACTGCATATCGTACTGTGTATGACTGTGTATGTGACAAATAAAATTTGAATTTGAAACCTCTTTAACAAGGAACCCTTTCTAATGACACTCGAGCACACGCACACACACTAACGACATCACTGCTGTAAAGCAAAAATAAAACAAATTAACCTTACCTTTGAAAAGAATCCCCACAGAGCAGTGTTTCCACTATGTGTGTGTGTGTGTGTGAAGGCGAGAGGAAGGAGGGGATGTATGACGACTTTCATAAACTGCTCTGTCGCAATTCTTTTCAAAAGGAAAGTGCAGGGTAAAATGTTTTAATTTGTTTTGTTTTTAATTCCGTTACTAAATCTCTGCTTTCTGAAAGAGAGAGAGAGGGACAGATAGAGAGAGAAATGATCTTTAACAAGGAACCTCTCTATTGACACTTGATTTTGCTTCACACACACACACACACACACACACACACACACACACACACATTATAATAAACAGCATATGCGTCCATGGGTGTTGACTATACGAGTGACACATGCACACTGAGAC
The DNA here is from genome assembly GCA_013621035.1 of Clarias magur. Taxonomy (NCBI): domain Eukaryota; kingdom Metazoa; phylum Chordata; class Actinopteri; order Siluriformes; family Clariidae; genus Clarias; species Clarias magur. Next base: position 413,626 of record QNUK01000504.1, on the reverse strand, counting down.
TGAGCATGGGAGATGATCAACCATAATCCCGTAGCACGAGAGAGAGAACCTTTGACTTAGTTATGTTCATGTGACACTCGGCAGATAAAGCACATAAAGACCTTGCTCATTTATTAAGTTAAAATTTATTTAAAAATTTTCAAAACGCTCGGCAGACCAAGTTACTCGCAATCCAAGGTTCCACTGTATTTATTAATAGGATTATTTAAGGACCATGTTTTTAAGTTGTCTTTGTCTTGCATTTGTCTTTCCTCTTGTTTTCTTGTTTAACTCATGGTCAATGAGTGTATGAGCTCAGATCTGTTGCCCAGGAATGTTCGTGCTATGCTAACATTCTTACTAATATTATGCTAATATTCTTCCTAATTGCTAAGCAAATTTGTGATTGTGGATCATGAATGGTCAGAAGGTCTTTAGTAATTTTGCATAACAGTATTAGAGCAGTACTAGTATTAGACCTGCAATTCATGTTTCTATTTGCATCATTTTAATATTATGTTAATTGGCTAAGGTAGTCGGCATGTGAAACATATCATTTGACAATTTTGCTAGGTTATTTACTGTTTGAATTGCTGTGTTTACTTTTTTTCATCTGGAGAAAAATATGTGTGCTGTAATACTGAAATTGTTGTTAAACTGAGTTGAGCCAAATGTAAATAATAATTAAAAAAATAATAATTTTGCTGGCTGAAAAGGAATATTTTGAAGAACATACGTGAAATACATTTTGATGTACAATGCTCAAATTATTAATGTATTTACACTTTATTTATATTTAGTTTGTATGCAGCTCTTTAAGTTCCTTCTCCAACAGCTGCCCATTATGAAGCAACACTTTGGATAATTGTGGACCATCCCACATCCTCCCTTTGTCAAATAAGTGTTATATAATGATATATAGTCTATAGAATATCTATAGAATATAGTTCAGGAGTATTACATTGACTTGCCAAAACTTCATTGCTGTTTCTCATTGTCTTTAAACGGTGATCTAATCTTTGTCTAAAGTGTCATATGGGCTCAGCCAGGGTAATCCAGTACTGCTTCAGACCAAACTAATCCAGCTCTCTGTTCCTACCTCTGTCTGCCACTGGATCACCAGCTTTCTGACAGGCAGGCAGCAGCTAGTGAGACTGGGGGATTTCATGTCCAACAGCCACACCACCAACACTGGAGCCCCTCAGGGATGTGTCCTCTCCCCATTGCTCTTCAGCCTCTACACCAATGACTGCACCTCTACAGACCCCACTGTCAAGCTCCTGAAATTTGCAGATGACACTACAATCATCGGCCTCATCCAGGACGGTGATGAGTCTGCATACAGAAGGGAGGTCGAGCAGCTGGCTGTCTGGTGCAGTCACAACAACCTGGAGCTGAACACGCTCAAGACAGTGGAGATGATCATGGACTTCAGGAGAAACCCATCTGCACTTCCCCCACTCAACATCATGAACAGCACTGTGACAGCAGTGGAGTCATTCCGGTTTCTGGGCACGACCATCTCTTAGGACCTGAAGTGGGACATTCACATTGACTCCACTGTTAAAAAGGCCCATCAGAGGTTGCATTTCCTTCGCCAGCTGAAGAAGTTCAACCTCCCACAGGAGCTACTCACACAGTTCTACTCAGCCGTCATTGAATCTGTCCTGTGCACTTCAATAACTGTCTGGTTTGGCTCAGTTACAAAAGCAGACATCAGAAGACTACAGAGGACGGTTCGGACTGCTGAAAGGATTATCAGCACTCCCCTACCCACACTACAAGAACTGCATATATCCAGAGTGAAGAAAAGGGCTCAGAATATCACTTTGGACCCCTCACACCCAAGCCACCTGCTCTTTGAACTTTTGCCATCTGGCCAACGATACAGAGCATCGAACACCAGGACAGTCAGGCACATGAACAGTTTTTTTCCCCAGGCAATTTACCTCATGAACAGCTAAAACATTCTTCTCACTGTGCATTAAATATATGAGCAATATTATGTGCAACACCACTGTGCAATATACTGTGCAATACCACAGATATTTATTTAACTTATTGTAAGTATCTCACACCCTACTCCATTTGATATTAACCCAAAATAATCCATCCTACTCAATTTGTTGTAATTTTCTTTTTTTTTTTCTCCTGTTTTGTGTCATGCTGTTTTGTCTTGTTATTTGTTTTGTCCTGGAGCTCTGTCACTAAAACAAATTCCTTGTACGTGCAAGCGTACTTGGCAATAAAACTCTTCTGATTCTGATTCTGATCCAAGAGTTGGTTCTTGCTGACCATGGCTCTCGCATAATTTACAAGTGTCATACTTGGCCTCTGAAAAAAGGTGGTTAATGATTCAGAACTCACTAGAGTTTTCACTGAAGTTTCTAACATCCTTCTCTGACTATGTTCTAATACATACATTTTTTTTTGCAAATGATGCACAAAAAGAACTGGTCCCAAAAGGAATTATTTCCGAGATTTGCATAGTTGTCCTGCTCCAAAGCATAGTAGGTAAGTTGAACCAGGCCTTACTGCTCGGATGTAATGGCATTTGAGATGGTAGGCTCAGGAAATGAGGATATAGTGAACAAGATAGCAGTCCAATAAAGAACTTGCACTCAGTGTGTGAAGACCTAGGGCCTAAGGATATCCTTTCAAACCTAATGACTGGACTAATGCATAAAGATTGTATGTTCTGATCCATCGTCCAAAATGGCATACACCTTTAGTGAATGATCCCCATTCCTTACCTTACTGATCTTTAAGAACAGTCAATAAAGCAAACTTTCCTGGTGCTACTCACCTTGTACAACACCAAGAGATTCTTCCTGTTACATGCCATATAATAAGCTTTCTGAATGTGCTTACTGTAGCAGCTTGATGAGCATGATCAAAGTTTCAGCGTCTGTTATTAGTTCTGCATCATGCATGATTTTGCTTACAATTTCCACAGATGTTTAGTTTGTGGTTATTATTGTCACCACAATAAGCTTTCATTTTATTCTGGTGTGGTTTATATTTGGTTCATGAAGCTGAAACAGGATAACTGTTGCCAGAAGAGGATAGTAGTGGGTTTTCCAGAAGACCTTGAACTTCTCTTGGTGCCTCCCCCTTAGCCTTGTCTGCACCACACATTATCCCCATGAAGTCAAAGCTTATATTCCAGCTACCAATCACTAACCTGTAGGGATGTAAACAAATCTCCTAGTAATCTTCTGGTCTACAGATCTTGGGTTAATTTACCCAAAAACCTGGAAATAAGACCTGCACTATAATTCAATACAGTATAGCATTCAGATTATCTTACAGGATGGGTTATTGATTTTGCATATTGCAGTTAGTAAGCTGTGGTCAGAGTGCAGGGCCAATGATGACACAGCACCCCTTTAGCAGATAGAGTTAAATGCCTTGTTCAGGGAATCTACAGTGGAAGCTTGGAAGGGCTAGGGCTTGAACGTTCAAACTTTCAATCAGTAACCCAGAGTTAACCATTTGAACCATCACTGCTAAAAAGCAGTTTTGCAATTGCACTGCACACAAAAAAAAGGTAAACTCAACAATGTTCCTCTCCATTAAACCATTAAAATCTTGAGTAAAAGGTGAAAGATTTATGCGTGATTGTGGAGAATAATGTGCTATATATAGGTATATAAGTATAGTCTAAGTATAGCCATTTTTACCATGCTGCTCCAACATTCCCACAGACATAAGCAAGTGAATAAAAACCTTTCACATCACTACCACCTTTCACATCACCACTGGTGAAGTATATTCCTTCCATCAACTCTACCAAAACAGCTAAATGATTGGGTGTCTATTTTTGTAAAAGCAACCATGGTGTCAATAAAAGGCTTCAATTCAATTCAATTCAATTCAATTTTATTTCTATAGCACTTTGAACAATGGTCATTGTCTCAAAGCAGTTTCACAGAAATGAAAAGAAAATGAAAAGAAAATTTAATGTGTCTAGATAATGAGATTGTCCCTGATGAGCAAGCCAAAGGTGATGGTGACAATGGCAAGGAAAAACTCCCTGAGATGGCAATAGGAAGAAACCTTGAAAGGAACCAGACTCAACAGGGAACCCATCCTCATTTGGGTGATAACAGAAATCGTATAACATCATGTGTGTTATGCAGCTGAAAGTTCAGTATAACAGAAGTTATTTAAATTAACACAAAGTCCAGTTCAGCACAGGGATGAGTCAGCAGGTGCAGAGGCCAGATGGGGTCTGGATCACTGGGAGCACAGGAACAGCATGTGTAGCTCCAAACCATCATGAAGCAGAATCCAGCTGGAGCTGGTCCTTCTCTTAATGCCTCAGGGTTCTCATAGGATTGGACTCTGTCTACTGAAGCTGGCACAATCCCCAGATGCCTTTGGATGGGTAGAAAAATAAAGAGCTGGTAAAAAGAATTAACGTGGTTGCCATTCAGGACAGATGGACTGTAGTATGAGGTAATGAAATTAATTATGCGTATGCCAGATTAAAAAGATGAGTCTTGAGTAAACTTTTTAAACTGTCTCTGAGCCCCGAATACTGTCACTGTTTAGGAAGACTATTCCAGAAGTTTTTGAGCTAAATATGAACATGCCCTACCTCCTTTTGTAGATTTTTATATTCTGGGAACTACCAGAAGTCCAGAGTTTTGTGATCGTAAGGAGCGTGGTGGATTGTAACGTATCAGAAGACTGGCTAGATATGTGGGAGCTAAGCCATTTAGACCCTTGTATGTAGTTAATGCTATTTTGTAATTAATTCTAAACTGAACAGGTAGCCAGTGCAGGGATGATAATATTGGGGTTATATGATCATATGGGCTTCTTTCAGCTTCAGGTAATCTTTGTGTATTCGATACATGAAACTTTCAATGACATCATCAAGAACCAAGTCATCCAGCACAGTTTTCAGGCCTTTGTGTTTCCTTTGGGGATGTGAAGTCAGGAATTGATGGTTTATCTTTTCTCATGCAAGGACAGGGGGACAATACCTGATTCTATAATGTTCATCTGAGGCTTTGTGTAAACTTTTTTATGCACCTCTACACATGAGCGTTCTGTTTGTGTGGAGGTGACATGCTGGAGCAGGCAAAAGGAATGGTTGCAAGAGATGTTGCCACACCACTGGCTGTTGACACACCACTGGCTTTTTAAAGTGTTTTCACATTAGGCACGATTGATTCATACCATGCACAGGAATGATTGCTCCCCATTCCTCCCCCTGGCCAGCAATCACATTTTTTTTTTCTCTGTACTCGGGTGCTCTTGCATATTTACTCTCTACAATACCGTAGGAGGCAGTATGCACCTAATTGGTGTGTGTTCTGATGAAGAGATGAAGAGAACAAGAGAGTTAACTTTTGCACCATGCCCAATATTTTTGATATTTTGGGAAAGATGTCAAGCACTCATGTGCCTTCCTATTGTATTAGCTATGGCTGTATAGGTCAAAGGATGAGATTAGAACGTGATATGCCACACAAAGATTTTGGAGGAGACAGATGGCACTGATGATGTTGCACCTAAACAGCGATCAATATCTGTGCATAGCTATGACTGCCCTGTGCCCGAGTATGCTGTATCATTCTTGAGACCACCTTTTGTGTTCTCACTGACCAAAATGAACTAGACTTTGGGGTCAGGTGTTCTCGAAAGCAATCCCGGGCCCTAATGTGAAAACTCCTTTAAAAACCATTGTTCTTGTTTGCTAATTTGACTAATGGAACTACTGGCCTCTGAAGATTATCTTCTTCATGTTGGCCAGACAGTGCTCATGTTGGTCAGACTGGCTCCTCATGTTCTTTCACAGTTACACTTAGTGATTCAGTACATTCAGGTCATCAGCTGACTTCATTTTATTGCTATATAATCTTGCTGAGCCTGGACCTGAGCAACTGAAGCAACCCCAGGTCATAACACTGCCTCCAGAGGCTTATATAGTGGTCACAATGCATGGTGGCTGCATCACTTCATATGCTTCTCTTTTTACCCTGACAAACCCATTGCTCCCGAATAGGCACAGTCTGGACTTATTAGACCATAGGACTGTTGTACATTGCCCCAAAGTAGATTCTTTATACTCCCTAGTAAACTGAAGCTTTTTTCTGATAAGTCTCACAAATAAGTGGTTTTCTTATGGACAGACAGCTGTTTAGGCCCAATCCCGTAAGTGCTCATCACCTGTGTGTAGGGAAATGATCTTACTTTCACTGTAAGACTTTTGTTTTAAAGTTAAAGAGGTCTTTGTACATCATTCATCTACATAGATGTTTTCTTTGCTTGATGTGGCCCATTAAATGACATCTGCTTTTCTGCTCTGGCGGTGTATGCACACGCAGTGACCTTTAAAGAGGGTAGCAGTTCTTGCGACATATTGGTAATTTTCTCTCTCTAGTACCACTATTTAAGCTCATTTAAAGGAAGCAGAGCTTTGCTGATACCTATTATAAGAAAAAATACCCCTCACCTTTTTGCTAAGAACATGAAACTAGGAAGTAGCTTTCTGATGTAAACACACTCTGTATGAATAAGGTAATGATGGGCATCAAGGTGCATTTTAATTTTGTGGAAACCTTCTTGTTTGATACTGTTTACCTTTTTGTAAAGCCTTCGCGACTGAGACTCATTTGGGAGAACACTAAGGTTGTTCTTCAGCAAGACTCACTACGCCAATGTTGGACAGATATCTTAACTACAAATTATTTTATCTCGACCTAACATGTGTCCAAACATCTGTGCTATTTTCTAATAAACTTTATTTCCAGCAGGGTAAAACACTTACTAATGATGACTAAATACACTAAATATTAAATAATCCAGTCTCCTAACCATCAGGAAGTTCAGACATCCTGCGACATCCAGAAGGCTATACTTCTGTTACATATTATTAACGAGTGACGTTAGCTAGCTAAATGATTAGCTAAGTGCAGGATGTGCGTCAGCAGTGCGCTCTTGATGTTCAGACATCAGAGAGTGAGAGTGTGAGTGAAACATACAGACTGGAGAGAGAGTGAGTGTATGTGTGTGTGTGAGGAAGCGAAAGCAATTAAAGCTCCATTAGCGGCACAGCCTTAAACCCTTGTCATTAATCAGCCCGTGGTTTGTCAGCATGGCCACTGCACGCCGCTGTACAGCCGAGCTGTTTTACTGCGCAAATACTCTTAAACCTGGTGATTCGTACTCATACACCTGAGATCTGCACACTGCAAAATGCTAGCCATGTTCACTATTCGGTTCTAAAATTAATCTATTCATTTAGCTCACTATTCAAATTCAAATTTTATTTGTCACATACACAGTCATACACAGTACGATATGCAGTGAAATGCTTAGGCAACTGCCCTGACCTTAAAACAAGACTATTAATAGGAATAATACAAAAAGGTTACTTATCTAAGAAAAAATATCTATATAGGAAATAAATATTAAAACTAAAGTAAATTTGAGAAATATATATAAGTAAATTTAACTAAGAAAGAACAAATTTAACTAAGAAAGAATAAAATAAAATCTAAAATGTCTGTATGATACAAAATACAAAATATACACTATAGGAAGACATAAGAAAAATATAAGAAAATAAGAAAAACCTAACTGTACAACAGAAAATATAGAATTGTGGGAATGGAGTGAACATGAAATAACGGAATGTCCATGGCTGTGCAAATATGCAGTAAAGTGTCTTGTGTGCATATTTAAAGTATCTTATGTACATAATGACCATGAGTGTGCAGTGACCACTAGTGTCAGTGAATGTCCAGAATGTCCAGAGTGAGTGTAGAAACATGTGTAGATGTGCAAAATGGATCAGTACTGTGTGGTGTACTGATTAAGAGACTGTATCGCCTGCGGGAAGAAGCTCCTGCTCAGTCTCTCTGTGTTGGCCTTCAGGGAGCGGAATCACTTTCCTGACCTCAACAGAGAGAACAGTCCATTGCTGGGGTGACTGAGGTCCTTCATGATCTTCCTGGCCTTGGTCCAGCACTGCTTGCTGTAGATCGAGTGCAGGTCAGGGAGGTTGGTGTGGATGATGCGCTCAGCTGATCGCACCACCCTCTGAAGAGTTCGTCTGTCCTGCATGGTGCTGTTCCCAAACCAGATCATTATGTTTCCCGTCAGGATGCTCTCTATGGTGCAGGAATAGAAGTTCCTAAGCACCTTAGAGGGGTGTCTAAAGTCTCTCAGGCGTCTGAGGAGGTAGAGACGCCATGGTGTTGATGTGACAGGACCATGACAGGTCCTGCGTGATGTGTACACCGAGGTAGCGGAAGCTGTCCACTCTCTCCACTGGGCTCTTGTTGATGATGAGGGCCTGGTAGGTCCTCTTCTGCTTTGCACTAAAATCCACTATCAACTTCTTTGTCTTGCTGACGTTTATAAGGAGGTTGTTCCTCTGGCACCAGTTTTCCAGCTTTCCAATTTCCTTCAGGTAGGCCGTCTCATCATTGTCAACGATCAGACCTACCACAACGGTGTCGTCAGCAAACTTGATGATGGTGGTGGTGTTGGTAGAGGCTACGCAGTCGTGCATGTACAGTGAGTACAGTAGAGGGCTCAGAACACAACCCTGGGGGGCTCAGAACACAACCCTGAGAGTGATGGAGGCTGAGGCATGTTACTGCCTGTTGTTTCCCAGTTAGGAAATTGGAGATCCACTGACACAGAGATGAGCTGAGTCCCAGGTGCTCCAGCTTGGTGGTGAGTGTAGAGGGATTTATGGTGTTAAATGCTGAACTGTAGTCGATGAAGAGCATTTTAAAATAATTCCCCCTTCTAGTGTCCAGATGAGTGAGCGCAGTATGGAGTAGATGAGAGATAGCGTCCTCTGTAGAGCGGTTTGAACGGTAGACCAACGGTAGACCAACGGTATCCAATATGTCTGGTAGTGAAGAGATGATGAAATCTCTGACCAGCCGTTCAAAGCATTTCATCACCACTGATGTGTGGGCTACAGGTCAATAGTCATTGAGGGAAGCAGGATGCGGCTTCTTCGGAACAGGAACAATGATGGACTCTTTGAAGCATGTAGGGATCACCGACTGAGATAAGAAGAGGGTGAATATTTCTGTGAACACAGGTGCTAGCTGGTCTGCTGCTTTCCTGGTGTTCACTCTCCTGAAGGCTCTCCTCACGTCATTCTTGGAGATGATAAACGCGTTTCCGGTGCTGGCAGCGACTTCCTGTCTGCAGCCGTTAGCACCACTAGCATTAGCAACGCTGGCGTCTTTAGCTGCAGCCTCGAAACAAGTATAAAAGGTGTTCAGCTCGTCTGAGTCATGTCCCCGTTCGTCATACCGGATGTTGGTGATTTATAGTCTGTTATTGTTCTTAGTACCTGCCACAGGCTCCTAGAGTTACTCTGTTGGAGCTGTGACTCTAGTTTCCTCCCATAGCGCTGCTTTGCCCCTTTCACTGCCTTCTGGACATTATATGACGCAGCCTTGTACGGGTCGATGTCCCTCGATGCAAGTCTCACGTTGTAGACAGCGGTGCGAGATCTCAGAGCATCGCGGATGGTTTTTTCCACCCACGGCTTCTGATTGGGAAACGTTCTGATGGTCGTTTTTTGTACGGTATCATCCGCTAGTTTCCCGACGAATCCCACAACCGCTTCCGTAAACACACTGACATCATCGGAGCTGTTTTGGAACATGTCCCAGTCTGCATCATTGAGTGTGTCCTGTAGCACGGCCATGGATTGGTTCGTCCAGCGCGCAAAGTCCCTTTGAAACAGAAGTTACAGTTTGAGCGTTTGTTTATATTTTGGCATAAGGAAGATGGCGGCATGGTCAGATTCACCAAACGGTGAACGAGATTGTGCCTTGTAGCCGTCCTTAACTGTTGTGTAACAGTGGTCCAGTGTCCTTTCGGCGCTGGTTGGGGAGGTGATATGTTGATAGAAGTTCTGCACTGCGCGTTTGAGTCCCGGTGTTGAGTCTGGTGCTGTATGAGTGCCTCATGCAGCTCGCATAAGGCAGTGTCCGTGTCCGCTTGTGGTGGAATATAAACTGCACTGATTATGACCGATGTAAACTCCCGAGGAAGATAAAAAGGATGACATTTGATAGTCAATAGTTCCAGGTTGGGTGTGCAGGAGCGTGTAAGAGGAACAGCGCTCACACTGTTGCACCAGCTGCTGTTCACCATTAAGCACACACTGCCTCCCCCCGTCTTCCCCGAGTCTCGTGTCCTGTCCATGCGGTGAACCGAGAAGAACTCAGCCAGCTGGATGGCGTGGTCTGGCACCGCTGGGTTCAGCCATGTCTTGGTGAAGCAGAGAAAATTGCAGTCCCAAATGTGTCTCTGGAACTTTACCCTGGCCCTGAGGTCATCTAGCTTGTTCTCCAGGGACTGGACATTGGCGAGCAGGATGCTAGGCAGAGGTGTGCGGTGGCTTGTTTCCCTCGGGGCCGCCACCTTACGTCATGTCCTTTGTTCTCCCTCAGGATCTCACTCGGCCAGCTCGGATCTGGAGTTAAAAATGTCGAATTGCGAGTACATTGCAGACCAATAGAAATAAGAGTTTCTCTACCATACCTAATGCACTCAATGATGATGAATTAGCTGGTTTAAAGTTATTGAAAGTTAACTTAAAAACTGAAAACAAGGTAAAATAGATCGGAGCAGTCGTGACGGTCGCCGTCCTTACCGGCGCCATCTTCTCACCGGCGTCATCTTCATTGCTAACTAACAAAGACAGCATTTGGTAGCTAATGTTAGCCAGGCTACAAATTATGTTTTTGTGTCAGTTGTCAGTTTGTTACATTTAATGCTAAAGTGTGTAAATATTTCATTATTATCTGTTCATGGAGCTGTCTAGCTAACAAAAGCAAGGCTAACTATTTAGGCCAATGTTAGACTAATAGCTTTAGCTGTGCTATTTAATAATGGATAAATAATGGATTACTGATTCATTGAGTACTGATGACATTCCTCATTTGCTTCCATTTGGTTAAATAGCTAAAGTTAGAATATTTTACAGGATTAGTAAGAGTTGACAACTAATTAAACTACAAAAAAATGGTTAATGCTAGTTGCACTAGAAAAAGTTTTCCCCTCAGGTTCAGTTAATACACCTTTCAATAAATGAAAGCTAGTCTAGAGAGTGCTCAGTAATGATGACTAGTTTAAGGACTAATGCTAAATAAACTACAGGTTACTAACAAGAGCTGACAAACTAAACCATTTGTTTATTTGTTGTCATTGACACCTTCCCGAACGTGTAAAATTAACTAGTGTTAGGCTTCGTCCACACGAAGCCAGTGCGTTCCCTATCCGATATTTTTTTTTCCTCGTTCGGCGTCGTCTCAAGAAATATCTGCGTACGAAACCACTGAAAACGGTGTAGTATATATATGCCAGACCAGTATGGGGCGCTGTAATTCTGCCATAGAGATGGAGAAGAAGACTTTGAGCATGCGCATGACATCATCGTTTCACAAAATATACGGATTGGCTGTACACACGAAACCGCAAGGGTGGCGTTCAGATTTATCCCCCTTGGGACCCGGTTTCCGTGTGGACGAAACGCCAATACAATAAAAAATTTATACGTATACAGCGAAACGCGTCTCCGTGTGGACAGGGCCTTAGTGATGGGATAGTTAGGTACTGTAGCAACTATGACTGATCTCGTAAAACTAGCTATCCCTTCACTAACACTAATTAGTTTTATACTGCTACCTGTATCTCACCTACACGGTTTCACGCAGTGGCCGTAAGTACGGTTCATCATGATTCAGTGCGAGTTTTGGCGCTGTGATTACGTTTCCATCTTTCCGCGTGTAAAATTAATCATGTTAAACATGTAGTTTAATTAAGAAAAACATGTTTAATTTTTTTGGTGGTCCTCGCGGATGCTTGCAATCCTTGCAGAACTTCGCAGAACGTCAGCGGGCAATCGCGGCGGCTAACGGTGCCTAAGACTGCATCTCACAGCAAGTCAAACTGCATAGGTGAGATAGGGGTATTAGAGGTTTGGGAAGAGGCTAACAGGCTAAGGCATCATTTAATAGCTAGCTAGTTTCCAGGTGTAGTATTGTTAAATAAAAATGCAAGTTGGTTTAGGAATTATTCAGTAATGGATGCTGGTCATTAGCTGGCTAATTAAGAATTATTTTAAACAGTCAGAGGGTTTAAACAGGAGGAACACACACATCCTCTCTTTGAGAGGAACACACACACACACACACACACACACACACATCCTCTCATGAACACGAACGCACGCGCACACCAGCGTTGTTATTGATTTCATTAGCGGCTGGTGCAGTCACGCGCGTTAATTGACAGTACGGATAGTGCGCGCGGCGTCGTTGCCGCTTCAGCAGCTCGTGCGCCATTACGGAAAGGTTAAGTGCAGCTCAGCCGTTTAATTCCCCCTCCCCCTTCCCCCCCCCCCTTTTTCCTCTCTCTCTCTCTCTCTCTCTCCCCTCCGTGCGCGTGAGTCATAAATCCACCGCTAGAGTTTTTTTCTCCTCCGTTCCTCTCTGTGCGCGTGCTGATGAGTCTCCCGGAGCTCGCGCTGTCACCCCCTCCCCCTCCTTCTCCTCTCCTAAGATGGATTTCTCTCTGCGCGCTCGTCCGGTGCTTTATTATCGCGCTGTGACAGTCGGCACTGCCCGCGGCGCTCGTGACGAATCCCCCGGGGCACGCGCCGCTCAACCCAATCGCCCGGCGCTAACGGCAGCACGCGCCTCGCATGTTAATGTGCGCGAGTGAGCGCGGGGGGAAGGAGGAGGGGCGCGTGATTGCAGCTTCCTGATCGCGCTGTGTGTGTGTGTGTGTGTGTGCTATCACCGGGTCGATAAAAGCGTCGCGCGGATGTTTCCCTCGACTTCAGGTTTATGAGCGCTGATAAAAATCATGATTTTGTAAATATGAGAAAATACACGCGCGCACGCACACACAAATAAACGCACACATATACAATTAACCCATCAACTCATTAACACACTTCCTCGTTTTCTTTGTTTGAGTGTGTTTCTATAAAATGGATGGAAGGGATGAAAGAGTGTAGAAATGAAATCAAGGAAGACAGAAAGGAAAGAAGGAAATGCAGAAGCAGATGAGGGATAAATGGATGAGTAAAGGAAAGGAGGTAAATGACAGAACTGAATCAAGGAATAGAGAATGAACAGGCGTGGAGGAAAGAAAGATGAAAGAGGAATAAACTGAAAGATGAGAGTAAAAACAAGAACGAGAGAAACGCTATAGGTGAATGAAGATCAGGAGGAAATGATTTGAAGTGAGGTTGAAATGAATGAAAGAAGGATCGAAAAAATTTGGTGTTGGAAAGGAAAGGAAAGATGAGAAAAATAAGGAATGTATAAAGAGATGAAGAATGGAGGAAAAGAAAAGAAATGTATGAAGGAACAAATGAAATGAGATGGAGTGGTTCATCGCAAAAATAAAGACAGGATGGAGGGATGAAATTATGTAAATGCATAAAGAAAAAGAGAAACAAAGGAGAGCATGAACAAAAATTACAGGATGAATGAAAGATGAGAGAAATAAAAAAGAGAAACCTGAGAGATGAGATTAAGGGAGGGGGGGGGGAGTAGATGGATGAGTGAGAAGTCAAGTGAATAAACAATGAAAAGCTATCAAGCCCAAAAGAAAGGATAAGAAAATGAGGAATTATTAGAAAAAAAAGTGTGAGAAAAGAGGGGAGGAGGATAGTGAGAAAGGGGAGGAGAAGGAAATTAATGAGTAGAAGAAGGAGAGGGCAGAGAAAGAGAAGAAAAAGGAGGAAGAATGAGCAGAAGGAGAGGAAGAAAAAGAATAGATGGATAAGAATGGAGAGCAGGAGGAAAAAAATTAATCATAAGAAAGGGGAGATGGAGAAGGATGAGGCAAAGAAAATAAAAAGGGGAGAAGGAAGAGAAAAAGGAGGAGGAAAAGAAGGTGAAGGAAGAGGGGAAGGAAAGAAAAAGGAGAGAGTGAATAAAAGGATGAGAGCAAGGAGAGGAGGAAAGAGGGCAAAGAGGAAGAGAAGAAGAGGAACCTTCCACAATTTATCTATTTACAGGACCAAACATGATAAAGTGTGTGATGGTTGGCAGGTCTGCAGTGTGTGTGTGTGTGTGTGTGTGTGTGTGTGTGTGTGTGTGTGTGTGTGTGTGTGTGTGATAAATGACAGTAGTTAGTGGTTGTTGCTGCTCATCACTTCAGTATGTATCACCACAATTTATCAAATAAAATAGATTACTCATGATCTGTTTCCTAAGTGCTTCCTGTTTCCTGTGTGTGCTTCCTGTTTCCTGTATGTGCTACCTGTTTCCTGTATTTATTTTCAGTTTTCTGTATGTACTTTCTGTTTTCCATTTGTGCTTCTTGTTTCCTGTGTGTGCTTCCTGTTTCCTATATTTGTTTTCTGTTTCCTGTATGTGCTGCCTGGTTCCTCATTGCAGTGTGTATTAATACTCGCTCACGCACTCTGTGCTCAACAGGGTTGCCCGATCAAACCCTTAGGTTACCATTAGGTTTTTGTTAATTTTTTTTTTACATTCCCATAGACAGTGTAAAATTTTCCCGAGATCTATTTAATTAATTTCTTGTTATAAGATGATACGTCCAAACACATCATTAGCCACCACATTCTTTGGTTCAAAACCAGCAAATGAAAAAAATAGTGTGTGTCCACAATTCTGTAAAGCTGCTTTGCACAAGGTTTAGGAGTGTGTTTATGGGAATTTTTGACCATTCTTCCAGAAGTGCATTTACGAGGTCAGACACTGATGCTGGACAAGAAGGCCTGGCTCGCAGTCTCTGCTCTAATTCATCCCAAATGTATTTTATCAGGTAGAGGACAGGCCAGACAAGTTCTTCCACACCAAACTCTGTTATCCACTCTATCACAGGCATGTTGGAACAGGAAGGGGCCATCCTTCTCATCTTGTTCTCACAAAGTGCAGAGTATAAAATTGTCCAAATTGGGCTAATCTGAAGGCTACATGAAGTTTGGAGGTCTGTAGCTACTGACTCTGCAGAAAGTTGGTGACCTCTGTGCACTATGCGTCTCAGCATCCGCTGACCCCGCTCTGTGATTTTGCGTAACCTACGACTTCCACTTTGTTGCAATACCACTAATAGTTAGAATAGTTAAAATACTGGAATATTTGGTAGTGAGAAAATTTTACAATTGGACTTATAGGATGCACAGTTGGCATCCTATCACTGTACCACGCTTGAATTCACTGAGCTCCTGAGAGTGACCCATTCTTTCACAAATGTTTGTAGAAGGTGTCTTAATGCCTTGGTGCTTGATTTTATATACCTGTAACCATTGGAAGTGATTGGATTCGGTTCAGGAGACACAATGCACTTTACTATAATATAAAAAAAAGTTAAACAAACCACATATGTGAGAGATATGTGAGTGCTTTGTGCTTATACTCGTCCTGTTCGCCATTAAAGAGACCACTGATCTAAAGAAAGTGGATGTTGAGTGAACGGATGTTAACGGATAATAAAAGTAAATATTGATATTCTGTTGTTTGGGGTCATTTATTCAATGTTATCGCAACAAACTTTTGTATCTCATGCAACCCTATTTCATATAATGATAGTGTTTCTACTGGATTGCTCCATGGCTGTTGAACATTGAGCATTTCACTGCAGAGCTGTTCATCTTCAGATGCTTCAAATGCTTAATGCTCCCAGTGTTATGTACGAGGTGGTATCAAAAAGTTTCAATACTAGTTTTGTGACACACCAACAGATGGCAGCACAAGGCTGCACACACAGTTACAGGGAACATGTGGTATTTCAAAATGGACAAAGCGAATATGAAATTCTGTGTCAAAATGGGCAAATCTGCCACAGAGACATTTGACATGATTCGTCAGGTTTATGGCGATGCTGCAATGAGTCGTTCAAGGTGTTTTGAGTGGTATTTGTGCTTCAAGAGTGGAAGAACATCACTGGAAGAAGATGAGAGATCAGAAAGACCTTCAATGAGTTCAACCACCATAACTCTCAATTGTGCATGATGATTGTCGGAGAACAATCCACAGCATTTCTGCTATTGTCGTTGTGTCATACCGAACAGTCCAGGTAATTATCACATGTGATTTAAACATGCACTGTGTTGCTGCCAAGTTTGTCCCCAGGCTGCTGATCCAGGAGCACAAAAAACATTGCTTCAAAGACTGTCAAGAACAAGAACATCCTGCATATCAACGATCATTACTGTTGACAAAACTTGGGTGTATGGGTATAACCCTGAGACAAAGCAATATTTTTCACAGTGGAAGAGCCCATCATCTCCACAACCGAAAAAGGCAACACAGGTCCGCAGCTCAATTGCCTTTTTTGACATTCGCGGTATTGTGCATCAAGAATTAGTCCCCAGGAGCCAAACATCCAATAGGGAATTCTGCTGCCAGGTTTTAAGGCATCTGAGGGAGAACGTATGTGAAAGCGGCCAGAAATTTTTTGATACCCCCACATAGAGCATGCTTTCCTTCACACCCCACACTAAACAAGACGTCCACAGCAGGCTTATACAGGAATATGAACGCTGTTTATCTGAGGAGATTTTTACACTTTACCGCTCTCACTTTTTTCCAAAGCAAGACCATTCTTGCTTGAAATTCTCAATTTGGATAAACAGTGCAGTAGAGAATAAAGCTCTCTCTGACTGCCAGCAGCACCAGTTACACCCCACACCACATCCTGTGATGGGGTGAGAGAGGATGAATTCCATTGGTCAGGTAAGGTTCCTTACTCGCACACCACCCCGGAATCAACAGCTCCACACCTCGATAAAGAAAACCCACATCACTGTTTAATTTAAGGATATTTATAGAGAGAGACAGAGACAGAGAGAGGAAAGCAGACTAAGAGAGAGAGAGAGACAGAAAGAGGAAGTGAGATAGAGATAAAAGGAGATAAAGAGTAAGGGGAAGACAAAGACAGTACACGGGATTAAGAGAGACACAGAGAAACACAAAGGTAGAAAAAGGTAAAAAAGAGACAGGTGGAGAGAAAGGCAGAGAGACAAAGACAGACATGCAGATGGAGAGAGACAGATTGATAAGTGTTAAGTGAAGTTGCACCTTTGTTCTTCTCCCTCGATAGCAATTACCCTTTAACCTGGACAAGATCATCAGTGCGGCCACGTACAACCTCACACACACACAAATTTTACCTTAAACACTTTTATTCTATCAGGGTGTGTGAGTTAAGACATTAATAAAAACTGGGTCTAACTGGAGCTTTCAAGCAGCACATGGCTCAAAAACCAGCGCACTATATGCGAACATTAGGTAGCACCGGTAAGGTGATAGGGTCAAGACAAATACAAAGAACGGCAAGTCGAGTTCAATTAAATTTCAATTACATTTTATTCATAAAGTGCTTTTAACAATGGTCATTGTCTCAAAGCAGTGTCACAAAATTAAAAGTAGATTATGGAAATGTGTAGGAGAAAGTAAAAATGTGTATAGATCATAGCAATCAGATTGTCCCTGATGAGCAAACTCCCTGGGATGGCAAAAGGAAGAAACCTTGAGAGGAACCAGACTCAACAGGGAACACATCCTCATTTGGGTCATAACACAAAGCAGAATTTTTTTGTAAACATAATGTATTTGGCAGCAAGAAGTTTAACATAACAGAAGATGTCTAAGTTAGCATGAAGTCCAGTTCAGTTCTGCACCAGCATGGCACCAGGATGAGTCAGACAGGTGATGAATAAGAACTAACGGGAATAAGAACTAACTTGTAATAGTTGGTTAGAGTTGCTGTGGTGTAAGAGGAATAAAACACTCAGGCTCATGCTATTATAGAAAACTAATCAGTATTAGAGTAGTAACAGTGACTGCTTCATGATTATTGCAGAATTTTACAATAATGATGAAAAGTCTGATTATCTATAGAGCTTTAATCCTGTGTATGTGCGTGCGTGTGTGTGCGTGTGTTACAGAACACCACTGTGCTAATTGCCTGTGCTCCTAATGTGTCGCTGATTTGCTTCATCTCTTCACCACCAGGGTCCAGGGAGAGAAGTGTGTGTGTGTGTGTGTGTGTGTGTGTGTGTGTGTGAGAGAGAGAGAGAGAGAGAGAGTATGTGTGTGAGTATGTGTGTGTGTGTGAGCAAGTGAGCGAGAGAATGGAAGCCTGAAATTATTCCGCCGTGTTGTTTTTTTTCTTCTCTCCGCCTCTCCTGTGGGAGCTGGAATCGCTGCATTCGTCTTTCCGCCCCACCGTACAGAAAGGTTATCACTCTCACGCACACATACACATGCATGCACACACGCACCCTTACTGTGATTCTCAGGGATGGGGAGAGAAAAAGGGGAAAATTTATACTCAATAAATGAACCAAAATTTGAGTGACAAAGCTTTTAATCAGATATTTTTTTTCTTTTCACCACAATGATCAGTTTTACTATAAATGTAAAATATTTGTAATCCTACAAAATCTATAATGATTACATTATCCATCAGGTAATTTGTCTATTGTTTGAAATGTACTTTCTGATTATTTCAATTTATTTTATTTTGGGAATTATCGTGGAGTATTCAAATTTGGAGCACAAGCATGACTGAGTGAGCAGGCTTAAAACCCTTTTCTTACAGAAGAAGACCCAAGTCCCATTTTGTGCTTTCTTTCACATTTTGTAATTCAGACAGAATTAACAAATTCGTTTCCAAGTCACTTCAGTGTAAGCTTTCAAGCAGCACGTGGCTCAGAAACCAGCGCACTATATGCAAACATTAGGCGGCACCGGTAAGGTGATAGGGTTCAGAAAAAGGCAAAGACAAAGAACGGCAAGTCGAGTTCAATTCAATTTAAATTACATTTTATTCATATAGGGCTTTTAACACTGGTCATTGTCTCAAAGCAACTTCACAAAATTTAAAGATTGTGGAAATGTGTAAGAGAAAGTAAAAATGTGTATAGCTCATAGCAATCAGATTGTCCATAATGAGCAAACTCCCTGGGATGGCAATAGGATGGCATAGGAGTCAACTCCCACCCCGTAACACAAGCACCCTTCTCAGTGGCTGAGTTGAGACTACCCTCTCCTCAGCCGTATGCAGGAGAACCTAAGAGACCGTAATGCCTTCCTACTCTAGTGCTCTTTAATATTCAAGATGCAACCATCTCAATTTCTTACCAAGAGGGCAAAGATTGTATTTATGATATCCCTACTGACAGGCAGGACACTGATGTAGGCCACTGCAGTGTGGCAAAACCTTCTATTGGCACACACTAATTTGAATGCTTTTATAGAGGCCTTCAAGGCTACCTTTAACCCTCTGCATATGGCTGGTTGTGTAGTTTTCCCCTCTCCTTTGCATTTGGCAAGGAGGCTGATCTCTAGCAAATTATACAATCGAGTTCCGAGCATCAGCCACCAGTTTGGTCTGGAGCGCAGTGGTGCTTAGGACCGCATACATCCAAGGTCTGGAGCTGGAGATGCGCAAACCTCCAGAGAATTTAGGAGCCCTGTGCAGTTTGGCCATCAGAATAGATAACCGCCTCCATGAGCGCAGGGCGGAGCATGTGGGGAGTTACAGAGCATTGGCGATTCCTCCACAGAGAGAATCAGAACTGGAGGTAGAATGGGGGAACCCATGCAGTTAGGTGCGGCCGGAATTTTAGGGTTCTTCAAATTTCACTTGGGTTGCATCCACCAGGGGAGATGTTCGCAGAATAAGCCAAAAGGGCCAGGGGCTTGGTAGTGACCTGAAGATCAGACCCTCGATGCATCTGACTCGACAAGCCATCGCCTGAGAGGGGGCCACCACAACCCATCTGAAAGCGTCAATAGATGCTGATAGGGGATGGCGGGTAACCTTATAGATGCAGGTCTGGGGTAGAGATTGGGCATCCCATTCCACCCACTCTCTGATCCCTTTTTAGTGGCCCTGGATGCTCAGTCATTAGAATCCGGGCCGATAGTACATGAGACCGACCCGACTAATACTACATGCCAGGCAACATGTATTACCTTTATCATTACCCAAGTGCCTGAGCTCCAGATGGTACTGAGGATTCTTTGGCCACAAGAACACAACCCCCATATCCACTGGCTAACCTGCTCCTGGTCTGAAATTGATGGACCAGCTGCACACAGAGCTGTCTAAAGGGGATTCAAACCCCATGCACAGAAGGTTCCCTTCGGGTCGACCTGTTGGTCATGCCCAAAGATTACTGGGACCTGACAGTGGGGTTTTTCCAGACAGGGGGCCCAAAAACATCCTTCACACCGACTGTTAGTTTGTGTGATTGACCTTCCCCCCAGGTTTGATCCGCCTATGGGGAAGGTTTACTCCTTGTCCCCTCTCAAGCAAAAGGCGATGGAGGAATTCATTCACCCGTCCACATCCCCAGCAGGGGTGATATTGTTTTTTGTATAGAAGAAAGATGGGAGTCTCCATCCCTGAATAGATTAATACAATTGCCCTTGAAGGACCTCTATCCCCTACGCCTGATATTCAGCCTTTGAGTGTTTTCAAAAGGTGACATTTTCCACAAAACTAGATCTGCATCAGGGCAGGGAACGAATGGAAGACAGCCTTCATTATGCCCCATGTCACTTTAGGTCATTCAACACTTCCTAGGGTTTGCTGATTTCCTCTGGCGATTCATCTGCAACTAGCAGCCTGGTAGCCCCACTCTGCACCCTCACTAAAAAGAGCCTTGGGTGATTTAAATGGACGAAGGGGCTCAAGGGGCCTTCAAGGGCATAAAGCTAAGCTCACCACAGCTTCAGTCTTGTGGACGCCAGATCTGGAGACCCAGTTTATACTGGGGAAAAACATGTATGACGTTGTGGTGGATGCGGTCATTTCCTGTGTGGAAAAGAAATTACCCTTCACCTACCTCTCACACAACCTAAACCCAGCAAAGAGAAATTGCTCCTTGCCATCAAGCTGTACATAAATGTGTTTAAACATTGCCTGGAGGGGACCAAACAGAAAATACTGATTTGGACTGGCCACAAAAATGTAGAATATATACATTCAACCGGAAACATCCTCAGGTCAATTTTGTCTGAAGGACATCCAGGCACGCCAGCAGTGCGGCATCGGAATGCAGCATCTCGTTCCCGCTTTATCAGGGAACAGGGTTACAGCCAAGTAACCCGAGACGTTCCCTTTCAAAAGCTACACTCGATGCTGCGTGAAAACGCTATGGGAACGAGAATACCAACGCCGCCGCACTGCAAATGTCTGGACCCCCAGGTTGTGTAGCGTGTGCGCTCAAGCCGAGGAGGTCTCAGACCTAGCTCTGGGATGCTGACACAAGGATCCGCGAACCTGGAGTAGCATTGACATCCAGACTATAAAATCTAACAAATGTGTGTGGAGAGGACCAGCCCGCTGCATTACCTGCTGCAGGGGGATGCCTCTTGCCAAGGCAATCGATGAGGCAAGTGTGACCACGCGCCTCATAGGCTAGGGCAATAGCATCTCTCACCCAGTGTGACAGAGTCTGTCTAGTGGCAGCCGCCCCCCGGTTGTGACCCCAATGGCAAATAAAGAGCTGCTCTGACTTACACCACTGGCTAGTGCGGTGGTCGTAGATCCGAAGGGCACGTAGTGGACACAGTAAGTGAAGTCTTTCCTGCTCCAGAGCTGTGAAAGGCGGAGGACAGAAGGCTTCGAGAACAACTGGGTGCATGGTGGAGAATGGAACCTTGGGAAGATAGTTCGGGTGAGGATGCAGAATAGCTTTGACTAGCCCAGGGGCAAAGTCTAGGCAGGATGGGGAGACTGACAGAGCCTGCAGATCCCCAATCCTCTTCAAAGAAGTAATAGCCATGAGAAAAACTATCTTAAGAGACAGAAGCCTGACAGGCGCTGACTCTAGTGGTTCGAAAGGGGTGTCAGGCAGGCCTTCGAGTATGATAGCTAAGTCCCATGAAGGGACCGTCGCTCTAGTGGGCGGCCTCAACCGTTTAGCTCCACGAATAAAACGGGCAACTAAATGGTGCTTCCCCACAGAAACCCCATCATTCAGAGCATGACAAGACGAAAAGCGGCTACGTACGTTCTGAGAATACTAGGGCATAAGCCCATGGACAACTTTTCTCGCAGAAACTCCAGCACTGAAACAATCTGGCAGTGAACTGGGTCTACATGTCTTGCCATGCACCAATTTTCAAATACACTCCATTTGAGGGCATAAGTTCTTCTAGTGGAGGGAGCCTTGGCACTTAAAATGGTTTCAATTACGCTGGCTGAAAGCCCAGCATGTCTTAGTTGGTCCCGTTCAGGGGCCAAATGTGAAGGTTCCAGAGCTCGGGCCGGGGAAGAAGTATTGTCCCCTGCGCCTGAGACAGAAGATCCCTCCTCACTCGAATCACCCAGGGTGAGCCGTCGAGGAGAGATATTAGATCCGAGAACCACACTCTGGTCGGCCAGTGGGGCGCTATCAATAAGAGGCGCAAACCCTGTTGACGGACCCTTGCCAGGACTCCTGGGAGCAGAACTATAGGTGGAAACGCATAAAGGCATAATCTGGGCCACTTGTGGGCCACTGCGTCCAGACCCAGGGGAGCTGGAGGAGTCAGAGAGTAGTAAAGGGGGCATTGTGCTGCCTCTTGTGAGGCAAAGAGATCCGCCTCTGCTATATAAAATCCCCCGAAGCCCCCGGCGCATAACCCTTATTAGCCTCTGGGGGTTGGCCCTTGAATGAAACCCCCTGGCTCTTAGCCACAGCTGAAACGCTCTCATGTGCAGAAGGCCCAAAGGTATTACCGTGGACGCAGCTGCCATGAGGCCTAAAGATTTCTGAAAGTGATGAACAGTGACCTTCTGGCCTAGCTTGATTTTCTTCAGGGTGTTGAGAATGGATTCGACACGAGCAGGAGACAGCTGTGCTGGCATTGTGACCGAATCCCATGTGACACCCAAATATGTTGTCCTCTGAACAGGAAGGAGAACGCTTTTTGTAGCATTGAGTCTCAATCCTAAAGAATGAAGGTGGGCTAGGACGACATCCCGATGTCGAAGCGCTAGCTCCTGAGACTGGGCCAGAATCAGGCAGTCTTCTATGTAATTCAAAATACAGATGCCCTGGAGTCGTAAAGGAGCCAGAGCTGCATCTATGCATTTTGTATATGTGCGGGGTGACAGAGCTAGGCCAAATGGAAGGACCCAATACTGGTAAGCTTTGCCCCCGAAAGCGAACCTCAGGAACTTCCTGTGCTGTGGCAATATTTCTATATGGAAATATGCGTCCTTGAGATCAATTGTCACAAACCAATCCTCTGGTTGGATTTGAGAAACAATCATTTTGACAGTCAACATTTTGAATCTGGATTTCCTGAGATAGCGGTTCAAGCCGCGAAGATCCAAGATCGGACGCAACCCCCCCACCTTCTCTTTGGCACCAAATAGTACCGACTGTAGTAGCCCGACTCTCTGTCTGGGAGGGGAACATGTTCTATGGCCCCTTTGCCCAGCAGAGTCTGTAACTCCTGGGCCAGCAGATGTGCTCGGTCCGGTTTCACGGAAGTGGAGACCACGCCGTTGAAACGCGGCGGACGATGTGCAAACTGAATCCTGTAGCCTGTGGCTACAGTCCTTTGTTCCCAAGGAGATACGCCTGGTAGTAGTTTCCACGCTGCCAGCTTCTCCGAAAGGGGCACGAGCTTTGACACTTCGGCTGGATGGGGGGGTGTTAGGTGTTGGGTAACCTGAAGCAGGAGATGCCCAAACACCCAACTTTTCGTTGGAGACTGGCGCTCCCCGAAACACCAGTGGTGGCGGGGATTGAACATCGGCCTCCTGGGAGTGCCAGGGAGGAGGCCCTGTTTTGTGACGAAAATCCAGGCGCCCCTCCCTGGGGGGAGACACCCCCACGGCCCCAGGCACACGAGCCTCAGGGCTTCTTCTTTGAAGAGAGGAAGCTGACCAGACCCGGTCTTTTAAAGGCAGATTTTTGAGACGAGCGGCGAGCCCCACCCCAGTCTTTACGAGGGGGTGCGCGGCTGGTCACGCTCTCCTTCTGCATCTCACGCCTGATAGGGGCCAGACCTGGCCGGGGCCGGGTGGCCGACGGTCCCGGTTCTTGAGCATGGTGGGGAAGGAACCTCCCAAAGGCCTGTTCATATAGCTTCACCTCCCGAAACCTAGTGGCGATCAGGGGTAGCTCAGTGGTTAAGGCATTGGACTACAGTTCGGAAGGTCCCAGGTTCAAGTCCCACTACCACCAAACTGTCCTGTTGGGCCCTTGAGCAAGGCCCTTAACCCCAACTGCTCAGATGTATAATGAGATAAAAATGTAAGTAGCATTTTTTCTGGATAAGGGCGTCTGCCAAATGCCTAGATGTAGATGTAGAATTAACAGCGTCGCCAAAGAGGCCGGAAGGCGAGACAGGGGCATCAAGGAGGACAGCACGATCCTTATCCTTGATGCCCGTGAGGTTCAGCCACAGATGCCTCTCTGTGGATACCATGGCAGCCATAGAATGGCCCACAGCACGGGCCGTCTGCTTGGTTGCACGGAGAGACAGGTCTGTGGGTCGGTGCAGCTCTGCAAACACCCTGTCATCAATAACCCTTCCGGTGCTCAGGTCATTCAGCCTGGTAGGCCTGCAAAACCGCCATGGTCAGCAGCCTGACCTGCTGCCTGAAAAGCTTTCCCCACCAAAGCAGATGTCAACCTACACTGCTTGGAGGGGAGAGTAGGCTTTTTCAGGGAGGATGATGTCCCAGGAAGCAAGCGTCTCTTCTATCTGGGGCATCATCATATAACCGCGTGCTTTCGCATCAACGATATTCGAATAAGTCGAAGTCGATGGCACAAAAACACGCAATGAATACGGCTTGCTCCATGAAAGAGTTAATTCATCATGGAGGTCACCAAAGAAGGGGAGAGAGAGACGTTGAGGCTCCTCCCCCCGGCCACCCGACAGAAACCTGTCGTCCAATCTCGAACGCTTGGGGGAATCTCGCTTCTGCGGCCAGTCGATATGCAATCGCTCGACCGCACGCATTATAACCTCTAATAATTCCTCATAAGCTCTGTCAGCACTGGAGGAGCATTGTGAGGAGGTTCCATTCTTCCGCTCCTTCACAAGAAGCACCGGAGCGTGCTTGCAAAGCGGAAGCTAAAACTTCCTGATCCGGAGAGAACGAGAGAGAAATTGGAAATTCCGTCTCGTGCGTGTCTGCCAGATCAGCACGCGAGCCCCAGGAATGCGCCGCGGCTCGCGGTTTCTCTTGAAAGAAAGCGAGCCACGTGTGAAGCACCTTAGAAGATCACAGTACTCACAGTCTCCCTGAAGCCAGAGGCGAGCTTGTTCTTCCCTCAAGCACTCGAGACAAAATTCATGAAGATCGCCCTCCGAAAGAGATCTATCGCACGGAGGCACGCATCTCTTAAGCAACTCCGCCATATCGGTGAGTTAATGCTTTTATTTTCTTTTTTATTTTTGCTTTCGTTATGGCTTTCGTTATGGCTTGCACATGCACACGCAAACACAAAGCGGTCCTGAAGACAAAAAGATCTGAGGTTTCCGGTTCTCTCCTATTTATAACCTGCAGGTGCACCTTACTCTGTGACGTCATGCCTGGCAGAGGTTATAAGCCGAGGTATTCGGCGGTTTTGACATGCACAGGCTTCACAACTGGACAACAAAGAGATGTTCCCATAGCGTTTTCACGCAGCATCGAGTGTAGCTTTTGAAAGGGAACACCTAAACCACCGCCAAGCCAGTTGGTCCCTCTTCTTCACCCAGCTTGACTATGCACTCTCATTCCATCACGCATCTTAGCCCTGTATGCTGGGCCATTGAGCAACAGGTCAGGCAGGCAAAGGCAGTGCCTTTGGCGGCCGAGTATATAGAAAGAAAGTTCTGGCCATCCCAACCTTCTCACAGAACAAAGAACACCGAATGCGGATCCCCAGACTACTGCGCCCATTACCTATACCGTCACTCCGTGGTCCCATCTCTCCTTGGACTTTGTTACGGGTCAGCTTGCGTCCAAGGGGAACATAATCATTTGTGTAGTGGTAGATCTGTGACTGTTACATTCCTCCTAGTGCTAATGCTACAAAACACACCCCGGTGGTGCTGGAGATTTCAACCATACAAATCTCAAGTCAGTGCTTCCTAAATTCCATCAGTATGTGGACTTTGCAATGAGAGGGGAAAACACACTGAATCTTGTTTATACATACATCCCTGGCACATATCAGGCAGAGCTCTGCCCCCACCTTGGCTACTCAGACCACATCCCTGTTATGCTAATTCAAGCATACAGGCCACTCCTCAAGCATTTAAAACCAGTTCTGAAGCAGGTGAAAACCTGAGCCATCGTTGATCTTTAGGACTGTTTTGAAAACACTGACTGGTTGGCTTCAACATGGGAGAGTACATGTCGTCAGTGACCAGCTACATCAATAAGTGCTTATACTATTTTAGGAAAACTTTATGTAAAGTCAACTTATATAAAGCCGCTGGGCCAGACAATATCCCTGGCAGAGTGCTTAGAGAATGTTGTTACCGACATCTTCAACATCTTCTCATGCACCATAGTCATTTCCATGTGCTTTAAGACCACCACCATCGTCCCCATGCTGAAGAAGTCTTCTGTGCCCTGTCTCAATGACTACTGGGCTGTTGCACTCACACCTATCATGACACACAATTATATGTCTCAGCAAAACCAGATGAGAAAAACCAGTTTGCTAAAATTGAGCAGTGTGTGCAGGACATACGAGATTGGATGTTAATTAATTTTCTTCTGCTTAATCCTGATAAGACAGAAGTTCTAGTCATAGGACCACAAGTAGCTAGAAGTAAGCTTTCTGATCACACTGTAACTTTAGATGGCCTTTCTGTTCCATCAAGTGCGACAGTAAAATACCTCGGTGTGATTATAGATTCCAGCCTTTCGTTTGAAGCTCATGTAGATAATATTACCAGGATAGCTTTCTTTCACCTTAGAAATATTGCCAAGATAAGAAACATATTGTCACTAAATGATGCAGAAAAACTAGTTCATGCTTTTATCACCTCTAGGTTGGACTATTGTAACGCCTTACTGTCTGGTTGTTCAACTAGGTGTATAAACAAGCTTCAATTAGTCCAGAATGCAGAAGCGAGAGTCCTCACTAGAACCAGAAGATACGAGCACATCACCCCTATCTTATATACACTGCATTGGCTCCCTGTGAAATTTCGCAACGATTTTAAGATAGTACTTTTGACATTTAAAGCACTAAATGGTCTCGCGCCACAGTATTTGAGTGAACTGTTAGTGTCTTACGATCCGCCACGCCTACTTCGATCAAAGAATGCAGGCTGCCTGTCAGTACCACGTATTATTAAAACTACAGCAGGGGGCAGAGCTTTTTCTTACAAAGCCCCAAAGTTATGGAATAGTCTTCCTATTAATGTTCGGGACTCAGACACAGTCTCAGTGTTTAAGTCTAAAAACCTAGCTAAAAAAAAAACCTATTTATTTAGCCAAGCATTTTTGTAAATAGATTAACCTTAGGTAAAGGAGCAGATCTGGGGGACTCATGGACGTAGAGTATTCTGGTGAACTGGTGTGTTTAGATGCTGTCCTCCCCACTCTCATTGTTCACTCAGGTTTGTTGACGGTGAGGTGATTGGTTGCTTTACATCTCAGGGAGCCCTCATGTTTGTGTTTCCTTCTGGCTCTCCATTTTAGTTATGCTGTCATAGTTAGTCCTGCCGGAGTCCCTGCTTGCACTTTGCACTAATATACATTCACTTTATACATGTTGACTGTGACCAGACCTAACTGCCATCTCTCCTTATTTTCTGTTCTCTCCTTTTCTGCTCTCTCCTCTCTCTCTCTCTCCCTCTCTTCTTTCCCTCTCCCTGTCTCTCTGTCAAGCTATACATGTTCGCTCCTGAGTTGCCAGTGATCCAGACCCCTCTGCCCTCTGGAGCCGTCTAACCCGTCCTGGAGTCCTGCTTCTGGTTGGAGATCTCATCGCATGGATGCCCCGTGTGGTCTGCCTGGATTCGTATGGTGGCTGGGGATGGTTTCCATTAAGACTGTCCTATCATCGATTGATGCTCTGGGGACCTGCGACTTCAGTTGTTTGATAGCTCAGGACTGGAATCTCCTACAGTCTACCTGAGCCTCCGGGAACAAACTGGACTCCTTTTTAATTTTAATTTTAACACATCTCCTGTTACACTGAACTTCCAGTACACATTATTATGCTGATCATTCTCTGCTATCCGTTATCACCCAGACGAGGATGGGTTCCCTGTTGAGTCTGGTTCCTCTCAAGGTTTCTTCCTATTACCATCTCAGGGAGTTTTTCCTTGCCACCGTCGCCCTCGGCTTGCTCATCAGGGACAATCTTATCATTTTGATTCATACACATTGCATAAAAACTTACTTTTTATTGTGTAAAGCTGCTTTGCGACAATGTCAATTGTTAAAAGCGCTATATAAATAAAATTGAATTGAATTGAATGAAGTGTTTCAAGTGGCTTGTCATGAGACACATCAAGACCCTGCTGACCCTGCAGTTTGCGTATCATCCTAACCATTCCACGGACAATGCCATCTCCACCACACTCCCATCTGGCCCTCAAATCCCTAGACAACAAGGACATCTACTTTTGAATGATGTTTATACATTTCAGCACAGCATTCAATACTATTATCTCTTAACACCTGATCAGGAAGCTGAGCCTGTTGGGCCTGAACACCTCCCCCTGTAACTGGATCCTGGACTCCCAGGACTGTGTGCTCAGTCACCTGCTGTTCACAATGCTGACTTACGATTGTGTAGAGACACACAGCTCTAATCACTGTGTGTCTCTACACTGTGTGTCTCTCAAATGTGTTGATGACATGACCATGGTTGGTCTCATCAGCAAGAATAACGCTTCAGCATTCAGAGATGAAGTACAGAGGCTAACGGACTGTTGTAAAGACAACAACCTGTCTCTGAGTGTCAATAAGACAAAAGAGATGGTTGTTGACTTCAGGAGGCCATGAAGTGACCTCTCTCCTCTTAACATCAACGCCTCCTCTGTGGAGATCATCAACAGCACCACATTCCTTGGTGTCCACCTGGAGGAGAATCTCAACTGGTCGGTAAACTAATAATATAAATATCAAAATAAGCTCTCTGCGTAAGAAAGCTTAACCTTTCTTCCCGAGAAGGCTGAGAAATGCCCAGTTTCCACTACCGATTCTCACAATCTTCTACAGAGGGACTACTGAGAGTCATTACTATTGACTACTATTGTCAGTACTATTTACTAAAAGGTCATCAATGTCGATGGTGTATGTGTCACACACTTTCTTTGCATGTGACCACCATTATGATTGTATCTAAGAAGGGTCAACTAGGATATCTCATTAATTTTCTATACCACATTCACTAACTCCACGTCATTCACTAACGATACCCCATTTACTTTCTATACCTCATTCACTATCTGTACCTCAGTATCTAACTCTACTTCATTCACTATCTAAACCTCATTCACTAACTATACCTCATTCAGCAACTTTTTGTCATTCACTAACTATACCTTATTCACTATCTACTGTACCTCATTAATTTATATAATCCACCATCTATACCTCATTCACCATCTATACTTCATTCACTAACTATACTTACTAACTATACATCATTACCTAGCTATACTCACTAACTATACCTCATTCACTATCTATACTCACTAACTACAACTCATTCACTAACTACACTTCATTACTATCTACCTCTACAACTCATATCTCATTCACTGTCTACACTTTATTACATTAATCACTAACTTTACCTAATTCACTGTCCATACTTCATTTACTTACCATATCCCATTAACAACTATACCTCATTCATTATCTCTCATTAACTTATGTCCATTTCACTTTCTATACCTCATTCACTTTCTATACCTCATGCTTTATCCCCAAAACATTTTATTCCTAATCAATGTTTCTAAATATAGATGAGTTAAGTCTATTATTGTTTAATTGTATTTCTTTTCATGTACCATCACTGTCCTGCTCCTTAGGAAGACAATCATAGACAGGATCTTCACTCCTCCTTTGCACTCTGAGTGTCTTTAAATCAGTACATCTAGAAGAGAAAAGTTCTATCGTCAATAAAGCATAATGTCTCATAGTGATTCTGTGCAGAAGATGTTTTAGTGTAGCATAGTAGATATCCTACTGTTTTAGTGCTACCATGTTTAACCTATTAATGTGCATGCTGGAACAGAAGAGTTAAATCCTAATTAAGATACTAATCGTTAAGTTTTTTTTGTTTTTTATCTAGAATGTCTTTTACATACTATTCCCAGAAAATGCAAGCATCTCACGGTGTGTGTGTTTCATCTGAATTATCTACTTCTGGTACTGATGCTGAGGCTGAACCTATAAAGACAGGCTGAAGATATACTTAGAAAACTTGAAGATGACTTTGTAAATGATATGAACAGTAGCATGCACAAAACATCATGTCACTGAGTTACTGTGGGACAAACTGCAGATGAAGGGCAGGACGTGAGACACAGGATGCTCTCAACATGGCCATGGTTTGTGCTGTTTATGATGGATCAAACCTACAGTTGTGGCCAAAAGTTTTGAGAATTACATAAATATTGGAAATTGGAAAAGTTGCTGCTTAAGTTTTTATAATAGCAATTTGCGTAAACTCCAGCATGTTATGAAGAGTGATCAGATGAATTGTATAGTCCTTCTTTGCCATGAAAATTAACTTAATCCCGAAAAAAACTTTCCACTGCATTTCATTTCTGTCATTAAAGGACCTGCTGAGATCATTTCAGTAATCATCTTGTTAAGGCTGGAGATCATTATGTCAGGCTGATTGGGTTAGAATGGCAGACTTTACATGTTAAAAGGAGGGTGATGCATGAAATCATTGTTCTTTCATTGTTAACCATGGTGACCTGCAAAGAAACGCGTGCAGCCATCATTGCGTTGCATAAAAATGGCTTCACAGGCAAGGATATTGTGGCTACTAAGATTGCACCTAAATCAATAATTTATAGGACCATCAAGAACTTCAAGGAGGTCCAATTCTTGTTAAGAAGGTTTCAGGGCATACAAGAAAGTCCAGCAATCACCAGGATTGTCTCCTAAAGAGGATTCAGCTGCGGGATACGAGTGCCAGCAGTCAGTGCAGAGCTTGCTTATGAATGGCAGCAGGCATGTGTGAGCGCATCTGCACCCACAGTGAGGCGAAGACTTTTGGAAGATGGCCTGGTGTCAAGAAGGGCAGCAAAGAAGCCACTTCTCTCCAAAAAAAACATCAGGGACAGATTGATCTTCTGCAAAAAGTATGGCAAATGGACTGCTGAGGACTGGGGCAAAGTCATATTCTAGGATGAAGCCTCGTTCCGATTGTTTGGGGCATCTGGAAAAAGGCTTGTACAGAGAAGAAAAGGTGAGTGCTACCATCAGCCCTGTGTCATGCCAACAGTAAAGCATCCTGAGACCATGTTTGTTGTTGCCTCTCATCCAAGGGAGTGGGCTCACTCACAATTTTGCCCAAAAACACAGCCATGAATAAAGAATGGTACCAAAACAACACCCTCCAACAGCAACTTGTTCCAACAATCCAACAACAGTTTGGTGAAGAACAATGCATTTTCCAGCACGATGGAGAACCGTGCCATAAGGCTAAAGTGATAACTAAGTGGCTCAGGGACCAAAACGTTTAAATCTTGGGTCCATGGCCTGGAAACTCCCCAGATCTTAATCTCATTGAGAACTTGTGGTCAATCCTCAAGAGGTGGGTAGACAAACAAAAACCCACTAATGCTGACAAACTCCAAGAAGTGATTATGAAAGAATGCGTGGCTATCAGTCAGGATTTGGACAAGAGGTTGATTGAGAGCAGCCCAGTCAAATTGCAGAGGCCCTGAAAAAGAAGTGCCAATACTGAAAATATTGACTCTTTGCATAAATGTCATGTAATTGTTGATAAAAGCCTTTGAAACATATGAAGTGCTTGTAATTATATTTCAGTACGTCACAGAAACAACTGAAGCAAAGATATAAAAGCAGTTTAGCAGCAAACTTTGTGAAAACTAATATTTGTGTCATTCTCAAAACTTTTGGCCATGATTGTATTCCCCATAAGAGGGAAAAAATGAAAGAAGCTGGCTAAAAAATATACTGGCAAATATGGCTCAGGTGCCTTTATGTGCAGTCAGGGGGTGGAGTCAAATCATCTCCCTGTGTTCAGTGACTTCTTGATTAAAGCTAATGCTATTTATGAATTCTTATTAATGCTGCTGACTGTTTTTGTAAAGGAAACCACAGCAATGCTATTCTCATTTTGTTGAATATTTGCTGTTTGATTGTTCCACTGGCTAATAAAAGAAATTCGATTCACCCTCAGCAGCAACCTGATGATAGTTACTGTGGATCATGAGGTCATGGACCAAACTACTACGAAAAACATCCTTTTTGACATTTAGTCCATCCTGCTTTTCAGTTCCTGCATCAAGATTTTGTCTATCATAATTGTGATTGTCAAACAAGTTATGGATATGAACAATTTTCGTTAGTGAACCCTTAAACATCTTGGTTAAACAATTGTAATTTTTAACTTCATATCACCTATATGCAGGAAGGAATGATTTATAATCACACTATTTGGTTTCACCCAAATGAATCTGGGTCCTCTAAAGGTTTCTTTGTTCTGATGTTTCAGGGAGTTTTTCCTTGCCATCATCTGTTCCATTTTGTTCATTAGGAAAAAACTGAATATCTATTCCATTTTTTATACATTTTTTGATATTTTTATTTGCCGTTTTATTTCGTAAAGTTGCTTTGTGACAATGTTCATTGCCATAAAATTAATTTAATACCATTTAATGGTAGCACATAAGAATTGCGATGGCGTTGTACATTTCTAAAAATTAACTTATGAGTGTGCAATTAAATTCTATCTGAATGAAGTCACACATCTAGTATGAAACATTTGTGTTTGTGCCACTGATAAGATTTATAGGAATCATGCAGACCTGCTATTACTGGAACACACACATACACAGATGCAAAAACACCCCAGCCTAGTTGAAAGCACAGACAGTCAGACGTGCACTTAGCAAGAGAATGGATTCGTTTTCCTGTGATGCGAGGGGGAGAGGGGGG
This sequence comes from Clarias magur, assembly GCA_013621035.1. Taxonomy (NCBI): domain Eukaryota; kingdom Metazoa; phylum Chordata; class Actinopteri; order Siluriformes; family Clariidae; genus Clarias; species Clarias magur. The sequence continues at coordinate 380,536 of QNUK01000504.1, read as the reverse complement.
GGGGTTTGGGGGTTGGGGCGTAAAAGGAGAGTTCAGTTGTGAAGAGGGATAAATGGAACAAGTGAGAAAAACTGCAAAAAAAAAAAGAAAGACAGAGAAGGAGAATTTGTTTGGTAGAGAAACAGAAAAAAACAAAATGGAGAGATGTGTTTGAAAGAGAGAAACAAAAAGACAACAAGCAAGAAAAAAGACCAGATGAGGAAGATAAACAAAAGGTAAAGAATAAAGAGTAAAATTAGTGAGAAGGGGAAGTAAAAGAAAAAGTGATGAAAAGGGAACAGGAATTAATGAAAGGGTCCTGATACACCTGACCTTTTTATAAATTACACTAGTCATGCTAATAACATTGTACTGAACTAAAGAGAAAGATAGCATGATGGATGGATGGTGCAAAGGAAAATATTTTTGTTTTCACTCACTCTCTTTTTCTCTCTCTCTCTCTAGTCATATAGCAATGAGGTCAGTGTCCTCCCTCATCTGTCTATCTTTCTTTCTCTTTTCCCCTCATTCTCCATCTCTCTCCTCTATCTCGTTATATATGTCTTTGTCTCTATTCTGTCTCTTCTCTTTATATGTTTCTATTTCTATCTGTCTGACTCTCCCGCTCTCTCTCTCTCTCTCTCTCTCTCCTGTCATGCCACGTGCTGAGATTTGATAAACAGATTTATCGCTTGCGTCATATTTCTCCCACGTTTTAATCAAACGGCAGGGAGGCCGACTGACTGCAGCGCAGATTAACATCACCATTGATCAGATTGGACACACACACACACACACACACACACACACACACACACACACACACACACACACACTCTCTCTCTCGCTCTTTGCTTCCTGTCTTTTTATGCTCGTCTCATTTTCTTTCCCTGTGACTCAATCCTTACCTTTTCCTCTTCATATGTCCTTGTCTCTCTTTCTCTTTCTCTCTCTCTTTTATCCAGTTGGTTAATTTCTATTTTGAACATAAAAATTATATAAGGGTGGGAATAGAATTCATACTCATAATTTTTCACCATTCATCGATTAATGTTAATAAGAAAATGCTTAAAACTAAATGTGTGTAACAGTTAGAGACCTGTTTGTTGACCTCAAATCAACAGACCTGATATACGAAGTCCAACACAGAGGCAATTCTAAAGATGCCCATGTATGGAATAAAATTACTGTCAAAAATAATCGTGCGTAAAAAAAAAGATTTGTGTGTAATTCTGTATTTTGTCCGAGTTGGATTCCAAAATCTACGGCCACAACTCTGAAACTCTATTATTTAGTGTTTGTTACAGTACAACTCTGAAATATAGGAATCTGACCATTTACAGATACAAAGCTTGTTTTTACAACTCCTCTGTTACACGGACGAATTGTGAAATTACGCCTATGAATGTAGTGTGTTAGACCGCTGCCAAAAATACGTCATCAAGGCCACATGCACAGGCATTAATATCAGAGGGAAGAAGGATCGATTCGGCCACCGTTTTAAACCACCGGCGCCAAAATGGCATATCAGCAGCCGAGCGCTCTCTTATCGTCTCAGGTAAGTTTTCTTTTTTTCACAGATTCGTACATGTTTAAGAGAAGTAAAATTACAGAGATGTTTTAACTATAGCAGGTAATATTTTAGGAGTTTAAAACGGTGGCAGGGCGCATGCGTCGTATCAATTCCTCCTCCTTCGGATAGTAACGTCTGTGCATGTGGACTTGATGACGTATTTTTGACAGCGGTTTAACACATTACATTCATAGGCGTAATTTCTCAATTCGTCCGTGTAACAGAGGAGTTGTAAAAACAAGTTTTGTATCTGTAAATGGTCAGATTCGTATATTTCAGAGTTGTACTGTAACAAACACTAAATAATGTATCTGTAAGCTGTCGTGGCCGTATATTTTGGAATCCACCTCGGACAAAACACAGAATTATACACAGATCTTTTTTTTACGCACGATTATTTTTGACAGTGATTTTATTCCATACCCATGAATATAAAAGGTTTTAGAGTTACCAGGATTCAAACCTGAAGCCAGACCTGGGATGCTGTATACGGGTGAGCATCCGGTGATTGGACCACTCACATAACCAAAAAATGGTGCCAGAGCGCCAACTTCATGACTTTAAAATTAAGGTTCGATATCAGGTGCATTGTCATCCAAACCAGTTTTTGTTGACTAGATATACACTGCCCAGGCAAAAAAAAAAAGTCACCACCTGGGTTTAACTAAGCAAATAGTTAATAGCACAGATGCAAATAGCAAATAGTCACAGCAAAGATGTCTCAGGGTGAAAAACTGAAACTACTAAAATTTGTTTAATTCAGTTCATCACTGTTTTATTTGTATAACACTTTTAACAATTATCACTGTCACAAAATCAACTTTACAGAACCAAAAAATTATGGAAATGAGATTGAAAAGTGTAAGGAAAGGTATGTCAATTATAATGATCATTTTTTTCCTTGATGGAAAAACTCCCTGATGGCAATAGGAAGAAACCTTGAGAGGAAACAGATTCAACAGGGAATCCGTCTGCTTTTGGGGATATTAGATTGCAGGGATTGATCTGCAGTCATATTGTGTGTTACGAGGCTGGAAGTTCAGTATAAGAGGAAAAGTGTTTAAGTTAATATGGAGTCCACTTTTGTCATTAAAGTCTCAGGTACAAAACTGTTTGTGGAAATTTCTGAAGTGAACTATTGAGTGGCTGCAGTCACAAGCTATCAGAAGCATCAGTCGAGTCCAAGACCATCTTCACACTGGGCCTCCATGCGAGGACAGAGAGTACTGGACACATCAGGGTAAGAAGAGAGGCAGATGAAGTGATGCAACCATAATGTCTAGTGCTTAATGTACAAGACTGTGGGGGCAGTGTTATGATTTGGGGTTGCTTCTGTTGGTCAGGTCTAGACTCAACAAGATTATGCCCAAGAATGAAGTCAGCTGATGACCTGAATGAGCAGTTTGAACTGGGTTAACATCCAGTTGGGCCTCATATGGGTTATGGTATTTTGGGAGTGAACTCTGTCCTGTCCCAGAGTTACAGCAGGAGTTAGACCTTAGGTGCGTGTGGGAATGGTCACCAGCCCCGGAAGAAGGCTTCACACCTATAATTGTTCCCAGCAGACAAAAGGGTCTCTTCTATGAGATTTGTAAGCAGTTGCTTCAAATGTGTACTTGGGCTCACATTGGCAATCATATCAATGTTTTAAGGGCTGTGATTGGGAGCACTGGTTTTGTAGAGCTTGTAGAGCTGGACTGTCGAAAAACATAAAATTGTAAAGTAAACGTGCATGCACTAGACTACTCTGGTGTAAAAGGTAATTGATTGTTATTGTGATTTTATCATTAAGAAATTATGGCACATGTGTTTGACATTTGGGTAATCAGAGGGCCAGAGCTGACACCTAATGACCACATAGTAGTGAATAAGCTTTTTTGCCAAGGGCACCAGCCAGGTGCATTTGGTAAACCCAGGAGAACCTTACAGTTGATCAGAAGTCTGTGGCAGAAGATCTTGTGAGAGACTATTTAATTACCACCTCTGTAAAAGGACTACCCAAAAAGTAACCCAGACAAAAGATCAAGATCAGACAAAAACCCTTAAGTTACAATTGATTAACCAATGCAACAAACCCATGCATTAGATCAGGTCTAGTCAGGTAGATCAGACTGTACCTGTCAGGATTCGACAGTTACCATTTTGTCAGGAGATTGCAAAAAGGTCATTTCGTGCATGGTGCAGATGGTACAAAAGCGACTGATTGGCTGTCAAAAATTGGCACTAGGTGTACCTGTTTTTGCAGAGTGACTTACCCACACACTCACTCTGCTTATCTTATACTTGAAACCTCAACGCTAGAGGTGTGATTTAACCAGTTTGTTCAAAGCACTTGACACTGCTGGAGTTTGAACTCATGACCTTCTAAGCAGTATTCCAATGTCTTAACACCTGAGTTACTTATGCCCGAATTCTGGCTAATAGAGCGGCACTACCTGATTATGGTCATCTGGTTGCAGAAGAAGGCAGATTGCACTTTAAACTGTGATGCACATTCCAGGATGCAGCTTAATCACCTGATGTGGTTGGCATTACGTACCTTGAAAGAAACACGAGTTAACTCTCACCTTTCTAAACTTAATTGACAGAAAGCATCTTCACAGAAAGAAAAAATCCAGATATTTTAACATAAAAAAATATACATATACAGTGGAACCTCGGATTGCGAGTAACCTGGTTTGCGAGTGTTCTGCAAGACGAGCAAAGATTTTTAATCAATTTGAAAATCAAGCAAGTCCTGGTTTGCGAAGATGCATGCGCTTCTTGTTTTGACACCGAACGCCACGTGATCACAACTGAGCCAATGGTTCTTCTCTCTCTTGCTCTGCAGAATTGTAGGTAATTGTCTCCCCCGCTTGGTCTTAGTGCGTGTCTCTCACTGATATAATCAACATCCGTGCACGAGTTTACTGTTTACTATAACACTGTGACCATGTGTGTGCGCCTAAAACATCTTTTATTTTGTGTGTGCGTGTGTGTAAAGCAAAAGCAAGTCTCATTAGAGAGGTTAAAGGTTCATTTTCTCTCTCTATATCAGCCTGCACTTTGTATCGTGCGTCATTGGACACCATGCCCCTTCACACACACCCCTCCTCCTCTCGCTTTTACACACACACACACACACACACACACACACACACACACACACACACACACACACACACACGTGCTCGAGCACACACACATACCCCTCCTTCTCTCGCCTTCAGTCACACGCACAGTCTTTTCAAAGGTAAAGTGCAGGTTAATTTGTTTAATTTTTACTTTACAGTACTAATTCCGTTAGTGTGCCCTCATTCAAGTGTCATTCAAGATTTCTTGTGTGAAAGATATGTGAAACTCAAATAAGCAAGGAAAAAGCGTTACTGTGTAAGACGAGAAGAGGAAGAGGGGAGGTGCTCATTCTGCCTCTCCTCTTACTTTAGCTTCATGCACACACACAAATATAGGGTCAGGGGTAGCTCAGTGGTAAGGCATTGGACTACTATTCGGAAGGTCCCAGGTTCAAGTCCAACTACCCCCAAGTTGTCCCTGTTGGGCCCTTGAGCAAGGCACTTAACCCCAACTGCTCAGATGTATATTCAGATAAAAATGTAAGTCGCTCTGGATAAGGGCGTCTGCCAAATGCCTAGATGTAGAAATATATACAGCGCCTGCACGCACAAAAGGAAACACTTATCTATCAGGATTTTTTTTAAGGAAAGTGCAGGTTAATTTGTTTTATTTTTACTTAATATTTTGTATTAATTATATTTATGTTTAAATGTTTTTGGGCTGTGGAACGAATAATTTGAGTTTTTATTATTTCTTATGGGAAAATTCTATTTAGCTTACGATAGTTTTGAAATGTGAGCCCGCTTCCGGAACGAATTATGTTCCAAGGTTGGAGACGTAATCTCCAATGTTGGAGACAATGGTTTTAAGGAAAAAATTTAGGTGACACAAGGAAGAAACTACATTCAGGAACCAGGTTCAAAAAGGAACCTATCCTCATTTGGGTGATATCACGTAGTATAACCATCTTTTTTGTAGTGTGACCATCTTTAAGAAGACCAAACAGGGCCATTCAGAGCAGCCATGAGTGTCTCCATGGGATGAGAACTCCAACCAGAATTGGAGCATCAGGTTGAATCAAGCAGATCCAACAGTTAGAAAAGGTCAGGATTGTTGGTATTTCAGTTTCCTGGTTTTCTCGCTTCATAAGATAAGGAAGAGCTGGCAGGTGGGTCAGAATTATCATGTGACTAAATTAGGGAGAGAACATAAAATTTAATGGAACACACACTATCACTATAGATGTTTTGTTTTTTGTTTTTTTGTATTTTAAGAACCTTTTAAAAACCAGAGGTGCATTTGAAGAATAAGATTTTCTGTGGTACGACAGAAAAATTGGGCAAGTTGGATATTTTTACTGTCAGACTGGCAAGAGTGATGGGTCAGATATAAAGTCTGTGAAATAAAAACCATGCATGTTAGTGTGGGCATTAAACTTAAGGTGAGGTGCTGCATTTACAGCAGTCAATCAGTCATCCTTAGTAACTGCCTGGTCAGTGTCACCCTGGGTTAAATTACATTAGTAGTTGGTAAATAGATCCATCAAGATTACTGTGGGAACCTAAAACAATGGCTGCACTTTTTAATTGAAAAAAATAAAATAAAATCCAGATCGCATCACATTCAGATCAGGTATAAATTTGAACAGGGTTACAGATCCCGAATGAATATTAGGTGTCCAATATATTATGTGAGTAATGTTATACATTATATTTTTTGAAAACCAAATCATATCTCTCTCCATGTTATGTTATATTAGGACCTGTGTACGTACAGTGCGTAGTGGTTATCACTGTTGTCTTGCACCTCCAGGTTTGAGGATTTGATTACCACCTTGGGTCTGTGTGCTGAGTTTGCATGTTCTTTCCGTGCTTGGTGGGTACTTTGGTTTCCTCCTACTTTCCAAAACATGCAGGTTAGGCTAATTGATGTTCCCAAATTGCCAGTAGTGTGTGAATGAGCATGTGAGTGAATGTGTGTGTGCCCTGTGATGGATTTGTGCCGCATTTAGGTGCACCCCACCTCATGCCCTAAGTCCTCTGGGAAAGGATTCTATCCAAGAAGATGTTAACAGTATCAAACATGAAAATCATGATGTGGCAAAATGACAAATTTATCATAAACCTGAAAATTGTGAATTTTTATAGGTGTAGGATCCTGTCACGTCTATCTTTGTCTCTGCGTCTCATTTTTCTGTCTCTTTCTCTTTCTCTCTCGCCATTCTACAGCCTCAACCCTCCGTCTCTGATTGTTGTGTGTGTGTGTGTGTGTGTGTGTGTGTGTGTGTGTGTGTGTGTGTGTGTGTGTGTGTGTGTGTGTGTGTGTGTGTGTGTGTGTGTGTGTGTGAGCATGTGTGTGTAGAGGAAATTACCGCTCGACTGCTTCTCCCCAGACGAACAGGATTGGCCTTTAGCAGGCGCTAACTGCAGGGGCTATGTGCGTGTGTGTGGTTGAGGGAAAGGAGGAGGGTGATGAAGCGGAGAAACTGCTCTGATTAAAAGCTTGAGAATGAGAGAGGGATGATTTTAGATGAAAGCTGGAAACTCCTATATGAAAACCAAATCATATCTCTCTCCATCTCTTGTTTGTCCCTATGAAAAATTATTGGTATTAATCACATGTCTATTTAGGTATTTAGATTTTAATAATTGATTCAAAGATAAGGAAGAAGACTTTTCTGGTTCTGTAATAAAAAGTTCATAAATTCATCCAGACCTGGAGGTTGCAGAGAGAGAACTTGAGCATGGAGACAGATATGGATACAACCCCCCATCCAACACACGCGCACACACACACACACACACACACACACACACACACACACACACACACACACACACACACACACAGTGAGCACCTGTGTCATTGTTATGCCTGTTGCCTAGTAACAGCTTTTCTTCACATACGTTCGTGAAGAAAATTTTTTCCTTCCTGAAATGGAAGAGAGCAAAAAATAGACATGTCCCTTGTTTTTTTCTTTTTCAAACGATTGACGTGTGTGTGTGTGTATGTGTGTGTGTGTGTGTGTGTGTGTGTGTGTGTGTGTGTGTGTGTGTGTGTGTGTCTGAATTCTTTCACCAAGTCACCTTTAGAATTATCGTGTTTTTATTTTTGTGTCACACCTTCACTGGTTTGTTTTCTTGAGCTGGAATTTAAGCTTCTTGGATTTTGGTGGAGATCAGATACATCAGGATACATCTAATCATTAAAAAATGTCTAAAAGTTAAGAAAGTAAAAAGAAAATTGATTGGAACACACCTACATATGCTTAACTTACAATTGTAGTTATCTAGCAATCAAGAAATCTAGCAGCTAGACACCTGTAATGCAGCTGTCACTCAAATCAGCCACACCCCTAATTACAATTTTAACTGACGAGTTACATAAAAACATACCCCTGTACATACCCACTTCAGTTGCATAGTTGGACAATTTAACATGGGGCTCTATACGGATTGATTTCACTTTGAGGAACATTCGAGGAGCTGCACATAGTGTACATTTAGCCTTTCACTTTTTGGACTTTCATTGGGTGCCATTACTGATGTTAATGTGAGTTTAAATGTGAAAATGTAATCTCAGGAACTCATCAACATTATGATTTAAAGACAAACAATAAAAGGTTCAAATAAGTGAGTCAGTCACCTTGTATGGAAATTCACCCAAATATAGGATACAGACATTTCTTCAAGGACCTGGATTCATCAACACATTTCTTGTTTAAATTATATATCTTGTCTGTTTTGATGATTAAGGACTATAGTAGACTGTAGTAAGAAGAATAGCTGAGAATTCTTAACAAAAAAAAAGAAGCCATTGACAAGTATTAAAAACTTGAACTTGATAGCAACTACTGTATACTGAGCCAGTGCAGTAATATGATTCTCTATTACAGGTAAAAGAAGATCAGAGACCACCAGTAAATTTTTTGGCAATCCACAGTTGTTGCACTAGCTATTAGATGAAGAACACTTGGATGAGTTGAAAGGTACTGCCTGATCTTTCTGGTAAGAACTAGATGCTCCAGTTCCTTCTAACTCAAAGTATCATGCTAATAGCTGGAGTGGTGTTTACTGAAGATGAATGTTCAACTGATGTTGTATCAAGGGCATGTTGAGTCGTGAAGTTAGTTAAGTTTACTTGAATGTGGTTGTCACGGAAACACCAGGCTCCACCCCCAATCTCCGTTCACAGTCACCCGAGTTCTAATCACACGCACACCTGATCCACATTAACAGCACACCATAAATACACCACACTTCCCTTCACTCATTGTCTGACTTCATCAATGGACTACAGACTCCGCCACGTACCTGCAAACGCTACATCTCGTCTCGTCTCGTCTTGTCTCCTGGTCCGTGATTCCCCCGTGTTCTCTGTGTTATCTGTTCCGCTGCATACCTCCACCAGCTCCTTCATCACCCATTCAGTTAAGACAATCCGGTTTCCTCATTCAAAGTTTCATCTTATCACAAACTGTCAATAAATCTTGAAATTTTCACGATCTCTGTTTGTTTGAGTCTGTTTTCCGTAACAGTGGTAAGGAGCTTGGTGACCATAAGAGTTGGTTTCCACTAAAACAGAGTGAATGTACATGAGCCGCACCATGATCCTGACCAGGTTAATATCCTTTCTGAAGTCAGACCTGCTTAGGTTTGACATTTTGTTTGACATGATAACATTGAAAGCAAGATGTCAGATGAGAGGAGATGACAATTAGTTACAATTCAACATATTGTACAGCATCACCAATTGTCAAGCAAAAATAAGAACATCACCAACCAATAAAAAGAAAAACATTGGTTAAGCATCACTGAAGATTAAAATATGGTAATAGGTCTAGAGCAGGTAAGATAGCTGAACAGGTGAATATAATCCCTGCACACAGTAGGATTTGCCTTTAATGTTAGCTGCTTATTGGACTTCAGTCTTCTATGATTAATCCATGTCTGTTGGGTTTGTGTCAATTGCAGCGGCTGCTGGTTAAGTGTGTGTTTGTGTGTGTGTGTGTGTGTGTGTGTGTGTGTGTGTGTGTGTGTGTGCGCGCGCACACGTGACAGCTCAGTGTTAAACTGTGAAAGCAGGGCTTCAACTCACATTCCATCATCTGCAACACTTCTACACCTGATGGCATGTTCAGCTAGAAGATTCCTTCTCACTCACACAGCATTCCTCTAGCTAATATCCACCCAGATAAGAAAGAAAACTCTACTTCACTTCTCTAATAAATTACCAAACTTGTGTGTGTGTTTGTGTGTGTGTGTGTTGAAATGTAACTTCCTAAGAATATATGACAAGCAAGTTTCCTAATTTGTAAATTCAAATACTCCTTGTTATTTATTCATATTTAAATCCATTGTATTTTATAGTGTGTACATGCCTCAGAATAAACAAACATACATGATTACACAGGATGGTAGTCTACAATGTGTGTGGACACAAATTACTGTTTGGAAATTATCAAAGATAAACAGCTCAGTATGTGTAAGATAAGCATTAACTGCTTAGGAAGGGGTTAACTCAGGGGCAAAGACATGAGACTGGTTGTTTAAATCCCAGGGTTGCCACAGTTGGGTGTCATGTCACGTTCTGTGTCATGATTTTAGACGCTTCTTGAACAGTGGATGCAGTGGATATTTTTGTTACAAATAGAGCTAATGTACAGTAGCTTCCTTGCAAGCAACTTCATTTGACCAATAATCACCTTGTCCCTGTGCCCAGTCCTAGTTCTGAGAGCTGATCCAGTCCTGTCCCTGGTCCTGAACCTGGATCTAGGCACTGCCCTTGTATTTATTTCTGATTTAGGCTCATTCCTCACTTTGATCCCTGATCTACTCCTGGTCCTTGTCCTGAACCCTGATACACTCCCGGTCCTTGTTCTGAGCCCTGATTTAATCCAAGTACTTGTTCTGAGCCCTGGTCTAGTCCTTGTCCTTAACATGAGCTCTGATCCAATCCTGGTCTTTGTCCTGAGCTCCGATCCAGTCCTGGTCCTTGTCCTGAGCCTCGATCCAATCCTGGCTCTCGTCCTGATCCCTAATCCAGTACCGGTCCTCATCCTGAGCCTTGATCCACTCTTGGTTCTTGTCTTGAGCACTGTAAGGATAAATTCCATCCTTATGATGGATTCTGTATTCATTGCCATTATAGAGTGAATGAATGAGTCCTGTCCTGTATCTTAATACACTGTGATAAATCAGATTTTTTGGTTTCCAGCCTTTTTTGAATCCTGAAATATTCCTGTTTCAGGATTTCTGATCACCATTATACCAAAACGTTTACAGCCTCATCAGGAGCTGAGCGCTGAAGCGAGCATGTTACTGAATACTAATGATGACAGAGTGAGACGCCCCCCCCATGTTAAGCCCTAAAAAACGGGGAGAAGCTAAAAAGAAGGGAGAGGGAGGAGGGTGGCAGAGATATTGATTTCAAATACAATCCGTCTAAGCCTAACGACTGAGGCATATTAAAATGAGTTCCATCCAGAGTAATACCCAGTCACTCCTCCAGGCTGAGAAGTGTTTATGTGGACTTCGGCTGCGATTGAGGACACGACACAAATGACAATAAAAATAAATCACTGCCTGTTGCAATGTCCCATCCTAACGTTCTCTGGTACTCATTAGTGCTTGTTAGGTAATGTGACAAAGAGCAGATGGACTCGCCTCGGGCAACATGGAATCTGTGTTACTAAAGCCAAACAAGAATGACCTTGCTGGTTGGGGGTAGAATGGATGTTTTTAGGGAGATTTATTTGAGCAAACATCAGAATTAGCTTCATACTGTAATGCATAGTTATCACATAAACATAATTTTTGTAACATGATTTAAAAAAAAAAAGAAAGATAGCCTTATTTATACTGTATAAATGTACTTGCTTTAATATGTTATTTGTTTCTGTGGTCACAGTTAATTCATATAACAAAATGTTCTATATGGTAATATTTATTTTACTATCTCTGGAAGGAGTCTCCAGTGTTAGTATTGTGCAACATTCGGAGTTTAATCCTTAAAACAAATGTGTAAATTTAGCTTATTTGAAAACTTTGTGCATTATATGTTTTAAGCCAAAGAATTAAAAAATATTTTAATTAAAAACTGACAAATTACAATTCTCAGGTCTTCTAATTTAAAAAAGTGCAGTATAAATAATAAACAGGGTGGCACAGTGGCTAAGTGGTTAGCACTGTGGCCTCGCACCTCCAGGGTCAGGCTTAAATTCCAGCTCTGGCCTGTGTGTGTGTGGCATTTGCCTTTTCTCTCTGTGCTTGGCGGCATTCCTCCATGTATACCAGGACACTGGAGACTTTAATGCTACAGAAACATATGTCACCTTAGGGCTGGGCAACACAGAAATGTTTTTTATCACGATATAATGTTTCATATCATTCGGTATCGGTAATTATTGAATATTTATTAATGAAGACCAGTAGAATTTTTTTTTATTTAACCACTTTATTTTAATTTACCAACATTACTAAGGCAAATTATTTTAATAGTCCAAAACAAAAAAATTTGAAGAAAAATATCTTGTCTCTTATGTCCTATAATAAACTAAATATAAGTGTTGAAGAGACTATTAAACTTAATAAATAAAATGTTACAAAGTGTGTGAAATTGTAAAATGTAAACACTGAACACTAAAGCAAACTTTGAGGTAGATCAACATCTGTAAGATGTCAATAATAACAATACACAGTAAACCTCAAACTCTACAAACTCAAACAAATTATAATAATCAAATATGAGCTTTCGAGTAGAGGAAGCAACCATCATTATTCACATATACCTGTACATTGCAACATTACAAATTGTGAGTAAGAAAGTCAAGTTGGTTCCCTGCATCTCTGGATTTAATGCTGTGAATGTGACTACATTACCCCCTGTGCTAAAGGTTCTTTCTAAGGGGTTGCTGGTGGCTGGGATGCACAAATATTTTTTTTGCAAGTTTGCTCACTATTGGGAAGTTGCGCTCATGTAGCATTACTTCCAAAGAAACTAAATGTTGATGGTTATGCAACTATTAATTAACTTTACTCACAGATAGCTGAGTGTAATCGGTGGCCAAAACACCGCGACGAGTGCAGTTGTTGAGTGAAGCGGCAGTCGTGATGCACACGTGGAGCAGCGCATCAGCTAGGGTTTGCGCAATAAATTCACCAGTGGTGTTTCTGGGAAAATATGCGGTGTCCAAGCATTTACTCTTTAGATTCCAGTTGTCATTAAAATGTACGCCTAAGCTGATGTACGTGTCACACGTTCGGCTTGTCCAGACGGCAGCTCGCTCTCCACTGTTTTCCTACACTTTGTAGTAATTCTTTTAGTATTTCTTTGGCAATATACTACGCAATCACGTGGGTTATATCATTGTATCGCTTGGAGGATTTTTTATAAGGCATTAGTGCCGAGTACCCCTCCATCCCACAAGCAAGTTGCTTGTGTTTCCATACTTGGCCGGGATGTTTTTTTTTTTTCAAAGCTTACACACAACATTGTTCTGGTGTTGATCAGAAGAAAAGAAACCAAAAAAACTGGTGAGCTGATGCATCATTTTTGATTCACAATCTCATCCCTACTGCATGGCACGGTACTCATTTTTGCGTGTGTTATACTGACATGAGTTGGTGGCTGTGTAAGCTTATTGGCTGTTTCCTGGTCACTCGTTCCACACTCATTCATCGGGAGATCTGATAGGCTGTTGAGATTAAGGCAAGGCGCATGCTCAGTCAGCCAGCCGCATTTGAATAAAACTATCACGCTTCATACCGAATGTTTTTTTTATCGTTCTCGACAATGGTCTACCGTCAGTAAATACCGATACCGTTTTATCGCCCAGTATCTCACCTTACAGAAAATTTACCATATCAATCAGAGGAGCATCTGATGTGCATGGCTTCATAAATAAGCCATTATTGTAGAACCGATAATAGTAGAAGAATTCAAATAAAACTGTAGTTTATATAATTATGAAAACACTATTTATTGACTTGCATGTGGAATAGCATTTGTAATTGTAGAATTGATTTTGTGTATGTGTTAGAAGAAGGTTATCCTCCCCATGCGTGCAGTCTGCGTGTTAATTATTAACTGCATGACTCCCGTAGCTCTCGCTTTTAGAGCATCATCTCTCGTCTCCTCTCTTCCGACAGAATGGTGAAAGTAATCTTGTTTTATCACACTCTTAGTCACAGCGTCGATGTGGGTATGTGCTAATCACAGGTAGTTTGTAAACAGCCTTTGTACACGTGATGACGCTGCAGTGCGTCTAATCAAGCCGGGATAATTAACATCACGTCAGCCAGCATTGGTGAGAATTTTAATAGAAAGTCACAAACAGATAGCCTGATTTTAGTTCATCAGTTTATCACACACTAATACTCATACTATACTGCCCATAAGGTCCGTCCTCCTATTGGTTAAATGCAGTGATTATGGATCAGATTATTAAATAAGTCACTCTCAGTGTTCCTAGACGCTTATAAAGAATACACATAAAATCTGAAATGACACAAAAACAGAAGGTATACTGTATTGTGGAGTAATTAAGATGCTATTACGTTTGATTATTTAGATTTTAGATTCAATTTAAATTTGGGTTCAGATTTGGTTTATATCTAGTTTAGATTCTACTTCAGATTTGGTTTGGATTTGTCTCAACTTTAGGTTCAGGTCTGGTTCAGATTTGGGATTAGATTTTACTCAGATCAGGGTTTAGATTGAAATTAAGATAAAAAATAAAATGTTCAGATTTAGTTCAGATTTGAGTTCATATGATGTTTAAACACAAAATTTCCCTCTCTCTTCAATGATGGATTTTTCAATTAATTTGCAAAAAATAAAATGTTACATTTATGTTTAAGATAAATTTAAATCAGATTAGATTTTAGATTAAACTCAGATTGGGTTCTGATTTATGTTCAGATGTGGTTTACATCTGTAAGCTTTGTAAGCTTTTGATTTTGGTTCAGATTGAATTTTAAATCTGGTTCAGATTTTTTTTTGAAGTTGCCTCAAATTTAGGTTAAGGTAGGGCTGGTTCAGATTTGACTCAGATTTAGTTCAGATTCGAGTTCATATGATGCTTAAACATTGAATTTCTCTCTCTGTTCAGTGATGGATTCTTACATTAATTTGCATAAAAATGAAACGTTAAATTAATGCTTAAACACTGATGAAACTAATCGTTCTTATCTTAGCAAGGCTTAATTAGGCATTTAATTACTTTAAACACTTTAATCAATACTCGCCCCCTTAATTATGACTACATTAGCACTCTCTCTCTCTGTTAGCGCGATCTGTCCCATATACGTATCCTGGTTCCTCTTTCTCCATGACTGTAACATAGTGTGAGCTGACAGAGAAAGGTGTGTGAGGTGCAGAGAGAGGGAGAGCGAGGTTTAGGAAAAGCTGGCTGAGGTTCAGAACAGCGAGTTTGTCATTTGAAAGAGAATTTTAGATGGAAGTCCGCTTGCCTTCAAAGGCAAGTGAGCGAGGGCTCGTCCGCTCGTCAAACACTCACAATAAAAAATACAGAAAGGAATAAAAGTGAATAAAGGTGTGCTGTGGAGGTCACTGAAGTTAGTGCACACTTTAACAGTCTGCCTCTCTGTCTGTCTTTCTGTTTCTCTGCCTGTTTCTCTGTCTGCTTTTCTGTCCTTCTTCGCCTTTGTCTAGCTCTCTGTCTGTCTGCCTCTTTGTCTGTCTTACTCTTCCTGATGTCTGTGTGCTGTAGCTGCGGAGTTGCAGTCAGTAACCTGGTTTAACCCTTCATTATTCAGAAGCAGTCAGAACAGCACTAGATCCTACACTTCCTGTTTAACAGTTTATTTGTTTATTTTAGATAGCTCTTAAACACTCAGTGCCCTCTCCTGTAGATAAAGCGTGTCACGTCTCTGCTGCAGGTACACTCAACCTGTACCAAAAAACTGTG